>JABFDZ020000066.1:8306459-8319061 GCA_019775955.2 Pollimyrus isidori | reverse complement strand
GAAACCCCACGACGACACGGGGAGAACATGCAAACTCCACACACATGTGACCCAGGCGGAGACTTGAACCCAGGTCCTAGAGGTGTGAGGCAACAGTGCTAACCACTGCACCACCATGCCAAGGACTGCTGAACTTTTAAATCAGAAAGGTGTTAATTAATTTCTGTGACTACAAATGCAGTGCCAACCAGTGAAGCACAGTAGTAAATCAATGCGTGATGATAACCATTAATTCGAAGTAACGTTACTTAAAAATCGTGGAACACAATTTAAAATTGATCTAAATGTTTAATTGTCGCCGCTGCATGTCAGATGGTTCTTTGCCTCCCCAGCCGTGCATTTAAAGGGGAATAATGTGCCATTTATCATGCAATAACTCTTACAGAACCTACAACAGTAACTGTCTACCATACTGGTTTCTTATCATAAAATATAGCATGATACACATTAAACATTAAACTATCTGAAGTTGGTCCTCACACCTCAGTCTCAACTGTTCTATGTTGATACCTGACAGCTTACATAAATTAATCAACTCATGAGTGCCTATGTACGTGCCCTCCTATTGACAGGTATCCCATTCAGGGGGGAACCCCACCCTCCCTGTGACTAATGACAAGGATGGGTGGATCTTAGAAGATGGATGGATGGACGCATGGATGGATGAAAAAATTGTATGATCTGCCTGGATTTGTGTGACATATATATTTATTAGGACACCTGGGATGTTGCTTGATGAAGCTACCAGTGGCTTCCTTAGTTAAATGTATGAACATCAAATGTTTATTTCTGTGACAGATCTCCGCAATAAGTATCATACTTCAGCTGACCTCCATCTTAGTGGTTAGTAAAAGATATTGCCCTGTGCTGGCTGACATTGATTTTTATTTTCTAGTACCAAACATGATTCATTGCCCTGTCAAAGGCGGATGTCACTCCCACTTTGTGGCTAAGTTCTCATTTGTCTCAGATGCCAAGAAACGCACAGCGTTCGGTCAGGACTTACCACCAAACTGCATTCCACTATGCCACAGATCCAGGGGAGCCTCCTCCCATTTGGTGACTTGTTACCCAAGCAAGTAGCCTCTGATATGCGGCCCATGTTCTCACAGCATTTAACACAAAACACTGTGACTGACAGCAAGTGAGGATGGAATAGCTTCTATTCTTCCATTAAACTGTCAGCTCAAATTCGTGTTCTACAGTTCGGAACAAGGCCAGAACACACATTCGGTACATAAACCTGAATAAACAGTGGCTTGCTTAAAACATCCTGTTATTCCTCAGAAACTTATGTACTGCTTGTCAAGTAATCAATCTTTGGACCAAGATGACTTTTGAAACCATTCCCATACACCTATCCTGACAGCTGATAACTTAATGAAAGAGAGGGTAGATGCTTGTGAGATTAAATTGCACTAGATTAGATTACACGAAGGTAGCCAAGGGGGAAACAAGCCTTCAAATCCTGTGATGGGTGAGACTTACCTTTTGCTGTCAAGCACTACCTGGATTAACAAAAAGCTAAACAGAGATTAAATCAGTGATTGACAGCTCAAGGTAAAACCCCGCCCACTAAAGTTCTGAAGCCTTGTTTGTATAGCATTCCACAACTGCACTGGGTGAATATTCTGGCTCCACTGCAGAGCTCTGACTCAGACACTCTCTGCGTAATCTGAGTGCAGTCTGGTGCTGTGACATCAGAAAAAAACGGGAATCCGGACTCACCATCATTTGGCATAAAACTCAGATTCCGGAACACAACCATATAATAGTGTGATAATGCAGTAACACTTTCCTCCGGATACTCCGGTTTCCTCCCACAGTCCAAAGACATGCTGAGGCTAATCGAAGTTACCAAATTGCTCATAGTTGTGCATGTGTGAGTGAACAGTGTGTGAGTGAATGGTGTCTGAGTATGCCCTGTGATGGGCTGGCCCCCCTTCCGGGATAGGCTCCAGACCCCCCACAACCCAGAAGGATAAGTGGTTTGGAAAATGGATGGATGGATGGATAATGTGGTAACACATGCTTAGTGGGAACTCTACTGAACTTACTACTGAAACCTACTAATGAAGTACAAATCATGAACAAATATAGTGGCTACTTGAGATAAAGGATGTGTTACGTGTCATTAACGATGAACAAACATGAGATCGGTATTTCACCATTTGATTCAGTAGTTCAGGTGGCAGAATTAAAAGATATAGTAGCAATTGTAGTAACTGCTTGAGATAACAGATGCACTACGGTTTATTAATGCTGAATTAACATGAGATGACTATGTAACTAAGACTTTCGTGGGTAATTAATACAAAAATAAGAGCATAATACTATATTATTCCTGCCCCCTCAAGTAAAGTGTTACCGATATGCTTGAATCTCACTAGGTATTAATTTTATGGGTATTTATGAGGTAGGTAGGTGAGAGAGGGATTGGAAGGGGGTGGACTGAGTGTCTGAGATCCACGATGCTCTCCTGTGTCCCTCCCCCAAAATGAACATCATGATGGCCCTCCATGGTGCCCCAGTGCTGCTGTAGATTATACGCCACACCATCGGCCAGTAGTTGCTGCACAGACTAAGGCGATGGAGACAGGACTCCAGCAGTGATGTTCAGAATTCCGTAGATTGGAGACAGCTGGTGGACATTTCGATCCTCTTTGCACATTTCCCCATAATTCGCAAAGAGATGCCATTGTCCGGTGTCCATTGCAACATGTGTGATGAGACAAGCCTGCAGTTGTGCATGGAATGTTAGTCTTTCCCAGCAGGGAACCACATAGCAGTAGCAAACCTGGTTACGGCAATGGAGAATGCATGGGTTCATTAGCAGTTTAATTAGCTTGTACACTGAGCCAGTCCATCTTCTCTGTGAGGTGTTACGGCTTCTTGAAGGTCTGAAATACGATCAGTTTGTTGATACCTTGAAAAAAAATCGCTGAATGCAAAAGATTCATGATCAAGACCCTTTTTAGAAAAAGACACTTTTTGAGATTAAAGGAGATTCAGGCCAGAGGCTGTGGCAGAGACTCTGATGTCACACATCCCGGCTGTGTCACACTGCCTGCTGTCATCCGTCTTTGTAGAAGACACACCGGAGACACTAAAGTACCACTCTGCTGGCCCGTTGGCTCCATGCATGGAGTACAAGCTGCCCGCATAGAGGGAGTCGTGTTTTTATGCATACCGCCCGGGCTCTTGATCTTGCCACACGTTGTGACCTGATGCAAATGAGGGCTATGGAGGTGTGAGAAGATCTGTCACGCTATAAACCTTCCTGCCTCATTAGGCTGACTCAGGCCTGGTCCATCTGAGGGAAATCACAACGCTCACTGTTCACTCCCCATAATTTTAAGACCCCCGTGGAAGCCACCGGTGAGTGATGTTCCTGTTTTTCGTCAACTGGACATGGGTTAGCCTTGGACCCTGGTGAATTAATTGCAGGCTGATCACGCTTCCCCTGGTCAGCCATGGCCAGCACCGGAGCCAGACCCCTATTGTTGGTTATTTACTCTAAATTGAGCTGCGGGTTGAGTGTCCGCAATAAATTGTTGTCCCTATGCCGGCGGCTTCTTTCACCTGGCTCTGTTCACAGGCCGGGTAGAAAATTAAATTAAAGGAAAACTTAGGGACAAAAATAGCTAAATTGCCAGCCCGCCCAAGAGCCTGAGGATTTCTTGGGTAAACAGATTTTTTTTGGGTAAACTGAGACAGCTGTTGTAGGGTCAGTCTTCAGTCTGGCTGTGTGGTTCACAAAGAGGCTGAATATCCACTGTGTAACAACTAGTAGAACTGAAAGAATTGTAATGTAATGTAGAACAGTGGCAAAAGGACTTTGTTTCGGCTCGCATCTGTGTGTCCTGTTCCGTTCATTTGTTTATGTTTAACAATTCTGCCATTCACAGGAATGCGGGTGTGACTTGACTTGCGTTGGGGTGACATTCTGATGAGGTGGAAAATAAAAGTCAAATATGAATAAGCTATTATAAATAAGCAAATAAATGGCTAAATGGTCACTGAATAAGTAAATAAATAATTACTATGATTTAACGAAATACCAGTAATTGAAAAGTAAGTAATTGATCGGCATCAGTAGACAGTTTCGTATAGCATATTGCTAGCATATAGGTGTGATCAAAATTGAAAGTTGATTACCGAATTTGTATCGCTATTGCACCATCATAAAGTTGGAATATTATAAATTGAACTATTCTAAAGTGAAGAGCATCTGTATTACTAATAGGAGTAATAACAAGCCCCTTGCTTCAGCAGGGAGGGGGTGCTCTGCTTCTCATACGCATGGCTGCGGCGTTGTATTCCTTAGCTTTGCACGGTGGCCTGCAGGTTTTTCCCATAGATCTCGGTAGATCCCTGGTCCTCGGATGTCCCCAAGAATTTCAGCTGAGAGTTTGGCTGATGACACTAAATTATTTTTAATTTGCTACTGTGCATCTGCGCTCTATCAGATTTGCATCCTGTCCAGGACATAGCCTGCCTCCCCCCGTCCAACTTCCCCAATTTCAGAGAAAGGTAGACATAATTTTAGCTGATAATATTGAAGTAGTCTGATATAATGGGCAATACAGCACAGGGTAGACACCTTCATTCCCAGACACAAAGGCTGAAAATCCGATCTATTTGAGTGGCATCTCAGAAACTGAGACAGAATATTTAATTACTCTTTGTCTGCAAAGACGGTACATTACAAAGCAATGTCAGGATGTACAGATCCTGCTCCCGTACGCGATTTTTGGCAGGGCGGGTACTCCAACAGAATATGAAGTGAGTTTTATTTGAAGGCTTTGTCTTAGGTTGAAAGAGGAGTTATCTGGATATGTAAGGCGCGCCAGCAAAGATCAGATCACGGTGATCCCTGAGAAAACTTTTGTGTTGAAATAGAGGATCACAAACACCGGGCCCCAAAGGTGCAGCAATTGTCTGTAAGCAGGAACCTCTGCTTGTCACATGTCCTCCATCCGTGGGTAGGTGCCATGCCTGAGAGGCCTAAGTTCCTGTACAGCTCTGGGAGCTCACCGGACTGGCTCGCTGCCTTAGCTCACGTATGTAAACCCTGCTTTCCTGAAAAAGGCAGGTACTCACACATAAAGCTATTACTGATCCGCATATAAGGGGGAATATGTGTACGTTTATGCGTTAGTTCTCAAACTTGGGGTTGGAGATTGGGGCTACTAAATAACTGGTTATGAGATGATTTTCTTGAGTATGCCAAAAAAGAAAGGCTTTGGTGACTCTTTTGGACATGTTTTTCTAACACATTCATGCATTATAATGCATTCATAAAGCATTATAAACATAGCTATTATAAAAAGGCATAACATTATAATGGTTGGTATAAGCATTAAGGATACTTTGTACTGCATTATGAAGGTATCTATAGTGCATTATAGATAAGAGGGTCAGAGAGCATCCATAATGCAAAATAAAAATGGCTATAATGTGTTATGGCTTTTGATAGACATTCATGGCCATGTTTATAATGCTTTATGAGTGCATTATTATTTGTTGTGAATGTGTTTGTTATGAAGGAATTGCTAAAATAATGGCCTTAAGTAAAATGTCACCAAAATTTTTATTAAAATATGAAATTTATGAGTAACATCATTAATTATTCAGAAGATGCATAATTTTAAAAAATCTGTATACTGTTCTGAAGCGAGAAACAAACAGAGCAGGAGAACTCAACTGGCGGAAACAATTTAATCCAGACCACTAGGTAAATTATTTTGTGGACATCACCCCCTACCACCCCACCAACAACAGATCTCATGCCTCACGGATCCAATAAGCCAATAATTAATGGAGGTTGTTTAAGCCAATGAGGTACTATGACATGGTGACCTGTGGTTACTGACCTCCCATGCCCAATCATGTGACAGTGTAAGGAATGTTAACCTTTAACCTTTAACCCCTAAAATCAGCACAACAGGGAGCAATAAATTATGCATCTCTTCTTGTTCTCTCATTTTCCTTGACATATCTATTCGTTTGCTTCCAAGCAAACATACTGTATAGCCAGACATATACAGACCAATAACTTTTAACTCGCTCTCGTCTCCCGGTCGGCAAAATGTACCGATTGCTGGGATCTACTGCCCCCATACCGCCCTAAATTCATTCCTGGGTTTGGGCCAGCACGAACATTTACAAATGTGTTTTAATTTCAATGGAAACAAAATGCTCATGTAAAGATACTTTCCTGTTAAGACTAGTCAGATGTAATTACATGTACACCATAGGTCAGCTGATGTTTTCGGAACACTTTTAACCTTTTTATAGAACTTTCCAGTTCTCTGTGTGGTTTTATGTAGATAAAGTACTAAGGTCACCTACAGTAACCTGCTGGCTGATTCATTAAGCAGCTTATCAATTATTGTATTGTGTGGGGGCCGCACACAGGACCCAGAGCAAGAACAAAGGAATTTTAAACAGACCACAATTTAAATGACTAGTCAATCAATCCATAATGTTCTCTGTAGATTCAACTCTTTCAGAACAATGAACAGGTGAAAGATACAGTTCCTAAGATAGAAAAGTTATTCACTGCTATACATTACAATTTGTACATAATAGCAATACGTGACAGCTTCCAATGCAGTTCACATAAGAAACTGTGAAAATACCATGGTGACCCTGTAGTCCAGGTTTAAAATTCTGGAAGGTAGGCAACAGTATAATGTAACTGATTATACTAGTACATAATTGATTAGAAGTTCTTTATAATAAAGATTATTTTAACTGTAGTTATACTTTACAAAATATGGTGGAATTTAATAACTTTTAAGATGACCTTGACCAAATACTGTAAATTAATTAATCATGGTCCTGGAACAACAGAATAGTATATATTGTATATCGAATAGTGTGAATGCACATACAGTTTTACATAATTTGTTGATTTTATATAAAAAATAATGATTTTTAGCTTGCAGGTCAGGGAAGCTCTTGTTTAGAAGGAAAGCGTTCTATAATTAAATATCTATACATCCAAACATTGATGAAGAATATAGAGTGTGCAATCAATGTGTGGATGAATTACTCTGTCCAAATGACCCCCCCCCCGGACATGCTCATATAAGCTTTATTGACCTGTGGGCTCCAAATGTGACATTGCGCCAACGACCCAGGCCAAGTGCCTATGCAAGGACAGAATGCCATCTCTTACACACCCCCAGGGTTCATAAATCACTGCTGGTGCTGAATGGATGAAGCTTAACTAAATATATATTTCCCTGTCACAGATGGAGCTAATTCCAAGTCTGTTAAGTGAATCAAACATTTCCATATGGAAATAAATGAACTCAAGAGATATGTAGGTATAATAGAGGAGGCTTGGATATCTGAAGTCAGCAATACCGTGTGTCTTACATGTTTATCGAGAGTGATGACTCTGCAGTTTTGGAAAGCCACTTGCTAAGCTTAAAATTATGTGCAAATTGTTGCTTCGCATGTCTTATTACTATGGAAGGACACAGATTAATGGTTTAAGACATGGACGGAATTTGCTTGATCAAGGAACGTGTTTGATGAACAAACTGGAACAATGTACATGTCAGGTTGCTCTGTTACCAAAAAAAAGTTGCATCGGCTAAGAAAATAAAGGCTACAAATGTGGACAGCCAATAAGATGCCCCGGACGGCAGGCAAGGTTGTTGCAGAGCTGATGGTGAGCACGGCTACAGTGTACTTAACTCCTCACCCACTCCAGCAGCCTGAAGGGATGAATCATTCCATTTGGATGGGATTTTGACCCATCATATACACTCACACAAACATACACTTCAACGAATTTAGAGATATCAATCCAGACTTTTCCCCTACAGCAGTGTTATCAAATCTGGGCCTTGGGGACCCCCAGACCGGTCCATGTTTTTGCTCCCTCCCAGCTCCCGAGCAGAAATGTGGACTATCTGGCAGGAAGGAGGGAGGGAGCAAAAACATGGACTGTTGTGGGTCCCCGAGGAACAGATTGGGGAATAGTGCTTTAGAGAAATATGCAAACTGCACACACACAGGGATTACAGGAAGGAAATGAACCCACAGTCTTGGAAGATGCATGGTGACCACTTTTTACTGATTTGATTTTTATTTTTAATGTTTTTTTATTGACATTTTTTTATTTATGAAGGAAATATACAGTCGGAGGAAGCATGTAGTATCGTCACCTCATACTTCCAGAGTTGTGAATTCAAATCCCACCCCTGGATTTGTGTGTGTGTTGACCAGATTCTCCCTGTGTGATCTCAAAATAAGCGATTATGATAAACAGCACTTCTGTGCTTGTACCTGTATATGTGCCCTGGGGTGGACTGACATCCCAGTCAGTGTATCCCTGACCTGTGCTGCCGTGGAACCAGGTCTACTGTGAACCTGCACTGGAGAAGTAGCTGAACATTTAATGGATGAAAGCGTGTTATCAACGTAAAACTGAGAATAAGTTATTAACAGAAAACCAGCCATCTATAAGCTGATATACATTGATTTTCAAGGTAGTATAGCTTTGTCTGTTTTTTCGGCTCTGTCATCTATGACTTACAAACAGCCATCTCCGTGTTTATCGTCTGAATCTCACGACGACAGCGAAACATGGAGCTCAAGGGGTCTAGGGGGTCAATCCAAATGGACTTGATTAAAGGCTGACATGATTTATGGCCAGAATCAGTGGAGGCCGCCCCAGCTGACGTTCGCGAATGGCTTAATGACTCGGGTTAGCTCCTCATATATAGTCCGTCTGCTGTAATACCAAGCTCTTCATTTTTATCAGCTGTGTTCTTTGTTCTGACGCTGAGGAAGTGATGAACCAAAGCCGACGTTCTGTGCAGACATGGTTTGTTTAACATTTGCAGAAAAGGTGCCTGTCATCCATTCTCTGTTTTCTAAATTATACGTTTGCGCGATTCAATATTCCCCTCAGCTACCACTGAATGCTTGAATTTTCACGTTTTCCATTATTACTGTCGTTTAACCAGAAACACCATATAAATATTTAAAATGAAATAAATATACACAGACGTCAAGGTTGCCATGGAGAGAGGAATGACTGTTAAATTTTGGGATTTATTTTACCTTTGTTCAATCTGAACATTTTCATATTTCCCCCGCACAATGTGGTCTCCAACAGGAAGGGGACGCCGTATGGCAGGAAGTGGCTCTGGACAAACTTCCTTTGTGAAGGAAGCTGGAGGCAGAGACGCAGGAGGGGAGCCAAGCCCTACACTGCAAGGTTTCTCATCCACCAGGAATGCCTCCTTCTGGGGAACCTGTCCTTCCAAATCGGTTCCAGAAAAAGGGCAGAACCTCAGCTGATAAAACATGAGACAAACCAGTTCTCGGAAGCACTGTTGTGAAATGAGAGATGCCAAGGGGGTGATTTCCTGTGGATAAAATTATATGTTAGATATTCATCTGCCCCTTACATGTACCCCCCCCCCCAGACCAGGTAGTTGGCACTGTGATTTATTTTCTCCTTTCTAATTGCGATGAGATCTGTTTGCCTATAAGTTCTTGAGACATTAGTGCCCAGATAAACCCCATAGCAATACTCAGCATTGATAAATTATTACCGATTTACCAAGTCTTTGTTTCTAATAGACCCTGGGCTAAATTAGAATATGTTGCCTCCTGGAATACTGCTGATTGATATTAGCGCATTAGATTATGTACGCAGTGGGGGTGCGAGTCCATCAGGACGGCACCGGGCTCCTATCCTGCGAGAAACGTCAGCGGGGTATTTGTGTCCTGAGTGTCCCACTTCAGTATCTCGGAAACGTTTGCATCCGCCGAGCTCCAGTTTCCGGATCACATCGCGAACGGAATTGAGAATGAGAAATCGTGCCGGTGGGGAACAGCATGGCGCTTGTTCATTGCAAATGGACCCGAGAATGTTTCGCGGGGAATGAAGACTGTGTCTGCCTCGATCTGAGGTAAGGAACACAACCGCGAAGGGGCCCGACCTACAGCAAGCTTATTTTTGTTGAGGTGATTCACCACTAAGATTTCCCTCCAAGCCAGGGTGACTTAGGAATCTGTGGGATACTTTTACCTGCTGAGATGATGCCTTTCCAAGTGGCTCGCAAGTTTATTTTATTGACTTTGCCCAGACATATATTTTTTGGCTGCAGAGGTTTGGATCAAGTATCATGGTCATCGATGCAACAACAGAAGTACTTGTGAGGCCGTGAACCATCTATATATGGTGACCTGCTATCCTGAGGCCAGTTTACGTCATCCAGAATCGCTCAACATCTCTTGCAGATTCAGCCAGGCTCAAGAAAGCATTTTCTGCTTCAGAAATGTGGCACTGTTTACATGGGTGTGTAGGCTGGAGATTCACGAGAACCAAAAGAAGATGCTTTCTTCCAGAATGTTCTCTGAGGGATTTAGCAGTGCTAAACTAGGGACGAGATCTAGTTCCAACATGCATTCAGAATCAGTGCCAGAATGAAGAAACTTACTTGGTACGAAAGGTGCAGATGTAAGGGCGGACAAACCTAGCTGCAAAGACAAAAATACTCCAAAACACAATAAAATCACAGCTCAACAGAAGTCATATATAGAAATATATATATGTACACACACACAAACATACACAGAAGAACAGAATGAAAACAAATAAGTTTGTGTTCATGAATGTCTTTTATTTAATCATATTTTTTTCTAAGACTGTTTGTATTATTATTCTTTTCATTTTACAAATTAATTATAAGTAATCTACATAAGCATAGCGTATGGTGATTTCACTCATGTTGTGATGCTTGACAGTAACACGGATTGACTATTCAAGTTTCTTTAGTATCAATATTATTTTTCTTTCCATAAAAATAGCCGTAATTCATATGCCTTATCACTTTCACTGAGATCCTTTTAACAGCCTGCAGAGAAATGTCATGTATCAGACGAGGGAGATGACATCACCTGACCGCCACAGCGTGCGGCTAACACTCGCTAATGGAGCGAGCTCCCATTGGCTTAATGTGTTCCATAAAGCAAAAACTATCATTAGACTTAATGAAAAAGCAGAAAGCTTTACAGCTAGTTATATAAGATCTTCCCTGAAGGTCACCCCATCGGGTGGCGCCTCGGTCAGACTGGAAACTACCCCTATGTGGAAAGGCATCTTTAAAAAAGACAGTATGTAACTTAGGATATGAGAATTATGATGGCGTGAGATTCCTGAAATCACAGAGGAAAAGGACCCCTTTGCTGCGTTGTGTCAGTGGCTGAAAGACCTAGAGTTACTCCTCTCCCCTAGTATAATAGACTCAGCAAAAATAAAGGAGATCATAAACACAAGGAAGTCACACGTGCAGTTAAAAGGCAAATCCTCGGTATGACAATTCCCCAAAACCTGGACAGAAGCACAGGAACAGGCAAAACCAATCGTGAATTATTCGCCAGTAGTAATTTTCTGCCTTTATATAATGTTGAAATTGCTCTCCGTTGTTTTAAAAAATGTTGATAATGCATTCTTTACACTTCTGTTTCACTTCTTGTGTGGTGCTAATTTAGTCCTAAAATATGGTGGAAAAATTATAGAGGCATAGAACAAATTGAGTCTTGCATCACGTACAGACATATGGCATAATTATGCCCAAAACTGAATCTGGGAATTAGTCTGAGTCTGTGTAGCTGCCCCCACAGTCCAAAGCAGATTGGCTTTTTTTCATTCTGACTCATGGCTGAAATTAAGATTTCTTTCAAGAATAGACTATAGCCTCTTCGCCAGTGGACCTTGGGGACCCACAGCTTGTTCACGTTTTTGTTCCCTCTCATCGGTAGTAAAATGTGAGCAAAGATGTGACAGTCTGGCAGGGGGGCTGGGAGGGAGCAGAACCGTGGACGGGACAGGATGGGACCAGGTTGTGAAACACTAGAGTGTCAGACAGATTTCCGAGGGCTTCCAGCGGCATTGCAGCTCGATCACACCCACACCATACACGTGTCTGCAAACTCAATTAAACGGCTAAACACTCCCGCAAAAAGGTCACATGAATCTCAGAGGCCGGGACACGGGGTCAATTGCAATTGGCTCTCTCACTTAAAATCAGCCTCAGGTTGGTGATCACAGAGAGACTCGTCCGATTCTGGAACACGAACTGTATTTAGAGAAGTCTCCCAAATCTCCATTTGATAAATCACCTGCAGACACCATAAGGCAGTCATATCAAGGTCTTACATCTCTGGGATTATTCAATCTTGGGAGCTATTTAAAAATAAGAAGCTAAGAAGTTTTACTGCAGATATTCTGACCAAAACTGTGTCCCTGACACAGTTTAATAGGAGGGCTACCGATAAACCACATTTGAGCCGAGCTGAAATGAACATGGATCTAAATGTCATCATCTTCTGAATTAGCAATGCTAGAAAATATTACTTTTGTTTCTCCTAACTGTGGGAAAACTCAATTTCCTTAACTTACTGCTGACATAAGGTGTCAACTTAGCATTTATATGTACTATATACTGTATATATACATAGATATAGATACGTTTTATATCCAACCATAATAGTTTCTTTAGCATTAGTTCTAATACAAGAACTCGTGGCCACAGGTGGAAATTAGTGGGAGGACATTTCAAACT
>JABFDZ020000066.1:8217556-8251109 GCA_019775955.2 Pollimyrus isidori | reverse complement strand
CCCCCCCCCCCCCCCCCCGCGGCCCCCCCCCCCCCCCCGCCCCCCGCCCCCCCCCCCCGGGGCCAGAATTATGTTAGTTCTTGATATGTCTCTAGAGTTACGTCTTCAGAATTCACCTTTCAAAAAACTTCATACAATGCTGGCCACATTTATCTGGCACTTTTATTCAAAGTAACCTACAATTCATGTATGTGCATTGGGATTTGAACCCACCCCCTTTGCATTGTTAACACACACCACTCTAGTTGTCGCACTACAGGACAAACACAAAGAGCATATCAGAAAGGGACAGGAATGCAAAATTGGGATTAATTTTTTTTTGTGCACCAAAAATCTAGGACTCCCCGAAAAATCCTTCTTCACCTAGAACTCATGGGTACGAAGGGCATGATTTTTTAACATCAATTTTTTAAAAAACATCCATATTACACAGCCCCATGCTGTTCAATTAAATGAACGCCATGTCGGTGTCGGAGACAAACTTTCGCTGGCGATCTTCCCGCAGGGATTCGGTCGACATGCGACCAAAGAGTCGGTTTCACGGGGATTTACACTCCCGACGCCACCAGACATGTGGTCTGAGTTTGGGCTAATGAAGTCTTTAATTCAGTTATAGTTTATTAACGTCACAGACACGGATCCATTCATCAGGCCCTAACACAATGGCTTGGGGAGATGAGCCACTGTGTTTCCTTTGGTAATAAGATCACATTTTAAAAGCCCGCCATTATCTCCCTAGGTCTCTGAGCCGAAGTTAAAACTCACAAAATGATTTTCATTCTGGGCTCATTAATATGCAAAATTATTCAAATTAGATTGTAATTAAGCATCTACTCAGTAGAAACCCTTTTCATGATAATTTATGATAAACTCCGTAGTCGCTTTGATTGAGATTGATTTTTGGTGCTGAGAAGCTGTCATGAATACAAAACTGCACCTGAAAAAAAAAAATTAAAAACTTATTATTGCCTGAATAATCGTGCTGTAATCTCTTGCTGATACCAAAGAAGTAGCTTTGCGTGAACGTGTGCGTGAATTACAGTATTCCTACATGTGACAAACATACACTACAGAAATACATATCTGTGTAGTGAATTGCAGTACAATTAATTTGAATTAATTCATTCTTGCTGTTTTCTTAATCACTTCAGCAAGGTAGTTTCTTAATGTCAAATCAGAGTTTTATATAACGCATGACACTGGGTGGCACAGCACGTACGAAATGGCACATTTAAGGAAAGTGTGGTGGGTGCCTAATGTCACAGGGTCCCAGTGGCCTTTACACTCTCTCTCAGATCCCTTGAGTTCTTGGGCTTAATTGTCGGTAGATGAGAGAACTGAGGAGAAGCAGGTCACCCATCACTGTGGGCCTCTGCATGGATATGTGACAAAAAAACTCATTTGTAAATGTACTATTTGCTGAGCCACAAAGTTATTGACAGATCATCCCTCCCCCGAGATGGATTCATAAGCCTCCACTACCCTATTTCTGTTAGCAATGGCAGCTTGTACAGGAAAACATCCCCACGATAGACTCGTATGTCTGTTTGCAGAGCGAACACAAAATGGAAGAAATAACATTACTGTCATTCTAGTTTCCTGTGGGCTCTGCCACCGGTTGCCCACTACAAATGAAGACCTAGAAAAGGGCCGCGAGATGCTTCCAGTACCCCTGGCACCTCCTTCAGTTCTGCTGATCTGGGATCAGTTGCAGTGAGATAAGATGCCTGACTTTTTGCGCCCCATTTCACTCCGTGAAGAGACTCCAAAATCTACCCAGCAGTTACGGAGCAGTGAGAGCAGTCAGTGTTTTCAGACTCCAGCAACGGCGGCCCGCGTGTTGACCTTTGTGAAGATCGAAGTGTGAGAAAAGATCACCAGATCACTGCTACTTTTTGTCAAAAATGAATTATGTGGTAACCTTGGTCCATTATTCTTCATTTTAATTGTTTGTTTAAAGGTTTTTTATGCTTTTTTTACTGTGACATTTTTATTTGGTAGAACTTTGAGATTTGTCTCAAATGTAAAGTGCATTACAAATAAAATATATTATTACTATTATTATTGAAATTATATAAAAGGGCCTCTGTCGGCTGGTTCGGATGCTTGTCCTGTGGTCAGAAGGTTCAAATCCCATGGTCAGGATGATTTCACCAATAGGTCATTGAACAAGGCTCTTTGGATAAAAGCATCGGCTGAGCAAATGTGCTCTTAATCTTTGTTAGATATAAACCAGAGTTTCCCAGTCTGGTCCTCAGGGACCCACAAGTAGTCCTTGTTTTTGCTCCCTCCAAGCTGCCTACGTTTTTGCTAAACGTGGACTGTCTCTGGGTCCCCGGGGAACAGATTAGGAAACACTGATATATACAAATAAGGTAATCAACAGGTTTATGGGTTTTACCAGAAATCCTTACCCAGAGTGACTCATAAATTCATGCACATGAGTCATTAGTCTAGCAGGATGGTCTTACCAGTCAAGATACCCTGGCTCAGAGGAATGGCAGCAGGGGACGTGAACCGACGACCTTCTGATCTCGGGTCTAGCTAGTTAATCGCGCATTAATCTGCTCCCCTCTTGAAAACAAACCGCAAAACAGTCTCGGCTATGTGTCTTGAGCTGAGCCATAACTGGAGAGAAGACATCTTTGCTCCCCCTAGGGCTCCGTGGTCCGTCCCTTCACCTGACTTCTGTCTGAGCGGCAGGGGGTGGCCCCGCTGCGTTGGGCCCGGCCCAGGAAGTGTTGCAGCAGATGTTTGCCCGCATCACTCTGCGGCGGCTTGACGGCGCCGTGATCCATCCTACAGACTCCTGGCGCTCCCCCGCCGTGCCGATCTGCAAGGGAACCTGTCCTGTCCCGACACCACCCCCCCTGCCCCGGCTGCCCTACAACCCCCAGCATATGTTCCCGCACTTCCTGACATGGAAGGAGCTGACCCCAGGGGAGGGAGGGGGGGGGCTTTGTGGGATTTGACTGGCCGTGGAACCATAAGCTGCCTGCTTCTTAATGCCCCCCATGTTGTTCTACACGAGGACGAGGGGAGAAGGAAGATAAGCAGAAGGCAGAGCCGCCGTGGTCGGGGATTCAGCGGCGCGCCTCCCCGCCTCGGGTATCGATCGAGCTTTTTAGCACAGGGCGGAGCCCGCATTAGGGCCATTAGAGCCATGGTGGAGACACAGGTGCCGTGGCGCAGGTTAAAACGCACAGTTTGAAGTGCCAGCACAAGTCTGGGCGGGTGCAGGGCTTAAAGCGCTAGTTAGAGTGCTGGTTAAAGCGCAGGATAAATGGCAAATTAAAGGGCCGGTAAAAACATAGGTTAGAGTACAGGATGGGGGATGGGATAAATCACCGGTTACAGCACGGGATACAAGGTAGGGTAACGGGCTAATTAAAGCATGGATTAGCGCACAGGTTATACAGTGGGTTATAACACTGGTTATAGTACAGAATAAAGGGCGGATTAAAGGCAGATTAGAGCCCTGGTTAAAGACAGGCCAGGCGCGGCAGCCCCAGAATATACCGCAATGAAATTAGCCAGAATTATCCAATCATCTCCTGCAATTGATGGACCCCCGGTATATAGGCTATGTATGCCTGTGTTGGGACAGAAGGACCAGCCCTCACTAGACCGGCCCACCAGAAACGGGGCCAGAAACCCGGCTGTTGTTCGCAGCTGTGGAATTCACACGACTGATAGGAGACCCGAAAGGAGGGGAAGTTGGCAGCTGGGTTACCAACACTCAGGTTACAACCGTTCGTTCATTGCTGACAGCTAACGCTGAACAACCATCCCAAGCCAATCGGTTCTCTGGGTCAGGTGGTCCTGATTCTTTAACGTGTCACAGGGAATCATTTTATAAGGTAATGTTTAGAGACATAAATAAAGATCAAATATCCGTTGAATCCGCTCTGTAACTTTACACGACGGAGCGTCTGTTTCGGGCCAAAGGTGGTTTGTGTGCTAAGTGCATTACTGAAGCCGTCTCTAAGCAGAGCCTGCGCGCCATGACAGTTCATGTTCTCCATCACTTTTCTTTGAATTCTGACACTGATATGGCTTCACTCCCCTCGGCCTCTGTTTCCGTTACTCTCGGCTCACGGAAAGCAGGAACTTCTCTCCCAGTCTGTGTCCTCGAACAAAAACACCGTCGGAGTAATGGGCCGGATAAGGCTGAGCGAGAGGCCGGCTGGACCCGGCGAGCGCTGCTGCTGGTCGCTCCAGTGGTGGTCTAATTGGATCTCCTGCAGGGCCCCGTGCTGTAATTGCACCAGCTGGGGGGGGGACTCCCTTGGCTCCCCCCACCAGGTCTGCACTGAGCCCGAGCTGCAGCCTCTGTGTTTCTGTGACCGTGCCTTTCTCTCGCTAGGTGAGATGTGATCGATGTACCTGCCGTTGATGACAGAGCAATACACACCAGTCCAATTCTCACCAGTAGCTCCTGCATCCATGCCAGACAGCTTCATTAACCCCTGGGAGCATCTGGTCTCCCCAGCTATAGAGGCCTGGGGCTCCGTCCGGGGGTGGGCAGGGGGGGGGGGGGTTGCTGTGAACTGGCAGGCATAAATTCCCATCTTTCTCTATGGCCTCTACATATGTGTAGCTGTCTGTGACCCCCCAATACTGCTTTTTATATAAGAACTTTGGCCAAGACAGGTGTGCTGTCACAGATGAAAATTCTCACTGACATACTTGCACATGGGCCCCGACCTAGAGGGCACAGAGAAAAAGATGGATGCATAGAAAAAGGAGGCATATCCCCAGCCTGAAATTGTATCTCTTTTTTATTGCCCCTTAACAAAGCAGGTCAGGGTAACTGGGCACTGCCGGTCAGGTGCCATGACACAGGGCCATTCACCAATGGCGAGTGAAGGGAGCTGCGCATCAGGCTTAGCCAACTAGTATAGTGAGCTAGCATTCTCAGCTACAGAGTCAAGGCACCAGAGACACAGGGCAGCCGGATTGCTTTATAACAGTATTCCTATTGTTAATGATGGGGTACCTGAAATGAAAAGGGCTGCTGTGTAGTAATTTAGAAAGGAATATTTCAGCATATGGGTGACATGGTGGCTAAAGTGGTCAGCATGGTAGCCTCCCCTCTCAGAGATGGGAGTTAGATTCCTGCTCTTGGCTGTGTGTGTGTGTGTGTGTGTGCGTATGACCAAATGCCCTCACATTGTGATAAAAACCAGTTTTTTTTATGTTAAGGAGACCATTTTTTCGGTCCCCACAGGGGGAAACTCCATTTTATATTTTATAAAAATCTGTGACTGTACAGACGCTCCACTACTTACGAATGAGTTACGTTCCAAACGGCCGTTCGTAACCTGAAATGTTCGGTAGTTGTTATTCAACACCATTTTAAGAGTATATGCATGTACAAAGAACCAGGATGCTGGGAGTACGCACGCAACGCTGCTGTGCGGCGGGAGTAGCGCCCAGAAGTCGTACTAAAGCGGGACTGGCGCGCAGGAAAAAAAAATGATGTTGCTGACCGGAAACGGAAACCCAAGGAACACAATGTGGACTTGCAGTCCTCTTCGTTTGTATGTCTGAAAGTTCATAAGTCGAAAGTTTGTAAGTAGAGAGCGTCTCTGATCAAAAAAATAAAAATGTCAAAAGTATTTTATTTGGTTGTGGTCAAGGTTGTTGTTGGGATTGGGGTTTTCCCCCGTACAAATGAATGCAGAGTCCCCACAAAGATATGAATACAAATGTGTGTGTGTCCTCTGATGGCCTGGCACCCCATTCCCCCGCCTTGTGACATGTGCTTCCTGTTTGGACTCCAGGTTCCGAACAAGTGACCGTGGAAGGTACCAGATAACTGGCAGATGAAATTGTTATTAACAACAATCTAAATTAATACTAAACATGTCCAAACCAAACATAGATATATATATATATAAATAAGAAGAAACAGTGTTCCACAGGACACCAAACTGCAACGGGATGATACAGGTTAAATAATTGACAGCACCCACAGTAAACACCTGAAGAATGACTAGATAGTGTACTGTACACCCTGATTGTGAGAAAGTCACAATTGGCTTCTATGGTAGAATCGACGATGCTGCATAATATAGGAGCTACTTGCTAGCTTCTGTCCTGAATTATTATCTCTTTCTCATTTTATGCCGAGCCAAGAAGGACCCTGATACAACAAGAACATAAGAACAAACTGATCTGTGTTAAAAATTCCCATTCGGCTGGCTAAAAATGCTCCTGTAGGTATCGTGCACTAGTTGGCTAGTGCCCAGGTGGCTAATATCATGTTCATTGATCACACTTGTTTACTCATTCTGGGGCAAACACGCGGTGCTCTGATTTGCACTGTTACTTGTAAACGATTTGTCGTACGATGTAGCCGAGGTGCAGATCCAGTCCGGCGGCCTAAATTTTTCCATGATTAGATTCACACTGAGTGGTCCCGCTCGAATCCATGAGGTACGGGCCCGCAAACAGCCGGCATCCATGCCGTGGACATCTCTCTGGGGACTGACCTGGATAAAAGGGGTTTTATCCACCCTGCCCCCCTGCTCAGCTAATACCAAATTGGAGGGATAGTGACTTAACGTTAAATCAGGCGCACACGACCGGGTGCTAATGCTGTCGACCGCATGCAGTGTCTTCCTACGGTTCGTTCTGCTCCCGGCAGCCGTCCGTTCGAGTTTTCTCCGGCACCAAGCCAATTATGGCGCCGTGTACTCCCGGCCCAACGCAGTTAGTTCCATTTAACGTGCGACGTGCGTTTCTGAAAAACAAACACGCAAAGGCGTGAGTGCACGGTGAAAGTTAGCCGTGACATACCGAAGCGAAAACTATTTTTTCCCGCGTCCTCCTGTCTTTCGGCTCCGTAGGATGAACCAGCCAAGGTCACCATAGTAGTATAATGAAAGACTCACAGAACAGCACATTTGCACAGGACAATTGCTTTATTTCATCTTGGCTTTAACAAGGAAGAGAGGAGAGAGCTGAACTAGTGTTAACCCACTGCCTTCTTGATACTTTTCAATGCTAAATTGATTTTCTTTGTCTTCTCTCGCCGTTCATTCGATTCTTTTTTTCTACGACGCCGTTTCGGAATATGCAATTCAGCCTTCTGTTTTTTTTTTTTTTTGGTCCCTCGTGGCATATTCCAGGTTTATTGCAGGATTAAAATGAAATAGGTTGCTTGAGTTTAGTAAAAGAAATGAAAAAGTAAAAAAAAAAAAAAAAAAAACTATAACAGTCTTTGAGAGCCAAGGTCACATGGCGCACGAAGCATGCGGTGTGACTGAGAATGTGTGTTTGGCAGCTGTTGCATGTCAGTGCAAAATTCAGTGTGGGGACGGGGTTACTTGGCTGATATCAGCATAAAGACACTAGTGAAATTCTGTGTAGATTCCAATGTGCGATGAAACCGCGGCTGGTCTTCGGAGCATGTAAACGTCCAGCTACACGCGATGACAGCCGTTCAGAGGCGGGGGGGTGGAGGGCAGGCCGTCTCCTCACTCGCCGTGTGCAGGGGAATGAAAACGTCAATCCCCGAGCCACGTGGAGGACGTGGTGGGCACCTGTTGGCTGGTGTCACGAGTGCAAGAGTGATGCCGCAGGCCACGGTCTGCAAGCACCCTCCGCTGAGGTCGCCGGGGGCATCTGGGAGCGGCTTCGTTCTGTCCATCCAAGCAAAGCAATTCTTCCCGCACGTGACGCCCACCTAGGCGGGGAAGCCACGGCTCAGTGATACGATCGCAGCCGCCTGCAAGATTCCCCAGCGCTGGAAAAAACAAACGCATCAAGAGACCATGAAGTGGAAATGCCTGAAACTAAATTCAAAAGGGATTCCATCTCTCCATCCTTCCAACATTTATTCCCAGAAGGGTCACCTGGAATGTGTCACAGGGGGCATCGAGCACGAGGCGATCGGATGCCAGTCCAATGCAGGGCATACAAACACACTACAGGCGGTTTAGACCACTGTGACTTTCTGACATCGGGAGAACTGCAAACCCCACACACACCCAAAGTGGGCGGGATTCAAATCCCCAGCCCTGGAAGTACGAGGCACCCCCACGCCGGGACACTAAACACAAAACTGCTTGTGCAAAATGACCGAATTTTCATGAAAATTCTTCTTTAACCGTGTAAGACTCTGGGTATCCTGGACAAAGGGACCAGAACTGCTGCAGCTATACAATAAGTCTTCCCAACCTTCAGGCCAGAGCATTAGGAAACAATTTGCCAAATAACAATTGGGAAGCATCAAATGAAATAAAAGCAGGAGAGTGGGCAAAAAAGAAATTAAAATAATCACATTAATCTCGTATTCCATATCTTGAGCCTCACCGCCTCTGGATTCACCACACAAGATAAAAAATGGGCAATCCTCCACGGAAGCTGCTTCTCTGCTACTGTTTGGGTCTGTAAGGTGAAGGTCACGGAGCCTCTGAAGCTTTATTTTTAACGCGACTGATCAGCGACAGGGCTCAGGTGCATAAACACGGTGAGGCGAAGGCGCCCGTGTTCGCCGCGCCCCCCTTTAAACTCCGGGGCGATCGAGGACAGCTTTCCTCCATCACCTGTAAATGTGGAAGGGAGGAAAACCTAGAGAACGAGAGAGAGAGAGGGAAAAAATTAGAGAATGTCTTGGCTCGGTCGGCGTGTCTTTCATTCCGAGCACGCGCACAGAGTGGCGTTAGCCTCGCGCTGCTCTGGAACAAAGCAAATTACAGTTCAGTAACTTCTCGCCCCCCATTTCAGCACACAGGACCACATCAAGGAAACCGATAGGGCTAAATTATGTTTAGTTTGGGGTTTTACATTTCAATTTAGCCCCAGGCTTCAGAGACATTAAGGCCCTAATCTAAATCCTGGTCAGTGGGTACTCCCCAGAGCATAAACAACACTGTATTAGCATCGCGGCAGCCCCTCTCCGTAATGGCAAAACAGTTGCTCATTACTGGTCATTAGATTCATATTACATTTATTTGCAATAGCAATACATCTTATATTCATAAATGGGAAAAAAGGCCGTAATGCAGTACAGTGACACCTGCAGTATTGCATGAAAAAGGCGAAAGGCAAAGAGGGAAAAAAAAACACGAAACAAAATGGTTGATAATTGGAACAGAGACAACATGCAGTGCTTCAGTATAGAGCATCTAAATATAGAATATACAAACAGAGAATAATGACAATAAATTGTTTACGGGAGGACTGGAATTATTTTTTGGGGAAAAAAAGCACTGCAGACAAATTGTTCGTGGTGCTTTTCCGAGCGCCACTTCCACGGCGGGTCCAGAGTGATGAGACGAGAGAGTCTTTCTGGACATGTGGATAGCAGACAACCTCAGCTTCCTCCTCCAGGTGTAGGGAGGTCGGCCAAGGACGACCTCATGGTCCGTCACGCAGACTGAGGGCCACACCGCGTCATATCCTCACTCCCCTGACATCTCACTCTGTCAGCTTCCCACAGCATTTCAGATTTCAGACTTCAGAATTACGGGGGCTCTTGGTAAGATCACACTGTGCCCCACAATTGTACTCTCATGATCCGTTTGTGTGGCTGTACAGGATCATGAGTAATAAATAAACTGCATATTAGAAATGATTCACTGCTCCTTAAAGACAGTGTATGGATAAACATAAAATGAACTTGCCTTCTGTATGATCGTAATAAATATCCAGTGATTACAAAGTGGCTTTGATCTCCCTAGACCTGCGCTTGTCCGTTTGCTTGATTCTTCTGCTTTGCATTCCAGTTGAAAAATGTCTCCACTAAATGCTCGGCAATGCTTTCTGTGTCAGCCAGATAAATAAATAATACCATTAAAAGCCAATACCTGAAAACAACACATCCAAACATGTGAGCGTCATTTTTAATCTGATGAATCCTGCATAGTTAGAAACCATTAAACGAATAGACATCTTGCTTGCGGCAATAAACTTACGTTATTGATGATGAAGTAATACTTTTATTATGCGTTTGATGACGGCGTTTAATGTAGTATGACTGAGTTTGGGCTTGACAAAAGGAGCGGGAAAAGAGGCGAGGCAGTCATCACCGTGTCCTGAGCCGTCTCCGCGGTGGCTTTCTGTTTTTTTACGACGGTGCGGGCCTTTATCATAGGAACGGTAAACAATTTCACCCCCTCGACTGCGGAGAGAGAGGCACGCTAACCTTATTAATGGGTAATGCATTAACACTGAAGGATGAGGCACGTCAACACAATAACAGTGCTGTGACAATCTGCCACGTGAAGGATTACCCGATTCCGACAGTGTGAAAGTACTTAAAGAAATGATGTATCTATCAACGAGTCTCTGTGCCCCATCTTAACTCACCCCACCCTGACTGGCAACCATTTCCCCAACCCAGCCCCCTCCCTTAAGAAGAGCACAGCTTTACTGCAAACATTTAGCTTGGATGCATAAATGATGTCAAGGCCAATATATAGGAGCACTTGATTTTTGCGCAGTAAATATTTTCAATGCGTTGATAATGCTGTTTTATAGGGTGGCAGCTCAGCCCTCCAACAAAAAGCTCATCTCATTTTCACAATCTTGAAGTATAATTGCGCTAAATTGATGCAGTATTATTCTGGAGCAGACAATTCTGACATCTCCCTGCTTAGTGCACTGTTTTTTTTCTCTAAATGAGGGCCTTTAAACTCTTTTAACTTTCTGCAGGTAAAAGTTAACAAAAGGGCCCATGGCGGCAGCCGTGAGCCCCGGCTTCTTGCATCCCTCCTCCCCTTCTAGTCCCCCTTCTGCCTCCTAGAGCTATGGCGACCCCTTAGGATGCCCGTCATTCGTGTTGGGGAGATGGGTATTCTACACCTGGCCGAGGAGGAGTGTCGGAGAGAGCTGGATGGGGAACATGGCACGACCCACTGTTTTTGCCAGACAATATGGGCCTTAGTAGGAGGAGCGTATTTTATTACCAGGCAGTAGGCTGGTCTGGTCTAATTGTTGCAATTATCCCACCTGGAGTTACAAGGACAGTCACATCAAGAGCACAAAGGAATAGTTGCTGAAAGCATTGGTTGATGATTTGAGCCTATGGAGAAATGTATCTGTGAGCACAGAGCCTATCCCAGGCAGCGTAGGGTACAAAGCAGAGGTACACCCTGGATGGGATGCAAGTCCATCACAAGCCATGCACATGCAGAACCACCCTATAGGCAACTCAGAGATCCCAATTAGCCTCTAGAGAAAACCAGAGTACTTAGCAGAAATATGCAAACTCTACACATAAGGGCCAAGTTGGGATTCAAACCTCCAACCGTGGTAGTGAGATGCAGCAGGACAACACAGCAAATCACCCTGACACCCCAAGCAGACTCCATTACAATGAACAACAGCAGGTGTGAAAGGGGCCCAGCATTCCAGGCTGAGGTGACGAATTCATTCTTCTCATTTGAATATGCATTATTCCCATTCGTTATACAACTGAGTTGCAGTTTCTCTTGCCCTCAGTAAACTGCACTCAGACCATAGTACCTAACACAGCACACTGTTGTTGCCCTTGGCAACCCAGCAGCCTCCTTTTTTTCGCATATTTTCCTTTGCTTGCTTTTTTTAAAGCAGCCTAGCTTTATTAACCAGAGTTAGGAGTCAGAGCTACATAAATTTATTCCAAAAATTGGCCTAGTTCTAATTTAAGGACCACAGAAGGATGGGAGTTTATTAAGATTGGCATTGTAAAATATCCATTATATGTCATCCTCTTTTTTTATTTGAAGCAATATAACTTAGGATCTGTTTAACTACATTTATATCAGAAATGGTCCCAGCTTTGTCCTGTTTGTTTCCCTAAGTTACCTTCTGTCCCTGTTGACCAGCATGTGTTGCAGGTCTTTCCTGGTGTGCTTAGTCCAGTCCATGTCTGCATTGCCCTGTTGTGCTGCCCCTAACAACTATATTTTCCCAAGTAGTCATCTATCGACTATTTTACTGATTGCTCGATTAATCTAAACGATTAATTTTCCTCCAGAAAATCGAATTCACTGTACCATTTTATTGTTTTTGACAACAACAAACCATGTTAATTATTGCGGGACTTTAGATAATGGATGCCGGCTTTTCGGCACTATATGGACATTATTTTCGCCCACAATTCACCGCTCGCCGTTGTATAGGCAAGTTATTAGTATTATTAAAATATTATTGAGATGAGTATTGTGATGCCCATAAATTAGTAATCTATATAAATTCGGCATAACGTTATGCTTATTAAAATTGGTTAGCTGAGCGCCCCATGCTACTGTTTAGTGTTTTGGAAATCCTAGAAACTATAACCACCGAAGTAGCTCTGAACCTAGACTTAACAACCAAAAGAGGAGATATTGTGGATAAACAAGGAAAAAATTAAAATGGCGCCGTGACGCTACTTTTTGCTGATTAAAGTGCAACACTTTTTTTCATTTTTGTAAACATAGTTTTCATTTTTTTTTCAGTTCATGAATTACAATCTCCGTCAATCCACGTAGAGTAAACCCACATTTCAACCCATACGTTTTCGTAAACTCTTATTCAGAGGAGATTCTAAAGCAGAAGGCAGAAAAATAAATGAGGTCCATGAGGGTATTTAGCAGAATAGGGCCTGACGTGTTTTCTGTCCAGGCGATGCGCCGCATATCGCTATATTACCCCTGTAGTATATGCCATCGAACTTTGCAAAGTGTTTAACCCACCAATTTACTGATAATTTGATCTATTCCCATAATTACGTAGTGACAAAGAAAACATTTGCTATAATGAACTGAAGCTATTTAGACCTCATAATGGCAATTTCATTAAAATTATTTTTAAAACGATACGTGAATTTAAAATATTGACATCGACGCATTTTCAGCATCAGTGTCATCGACCACATAGACTAATCGTGGCAGCGCAACTTCCTATACTAGTAGTTTCTGTGTCTGTAGATCCCTGTTTGGCCAGTGAATATCAATAGTTATCCCGTTCTGCTCCTTGTGTTCTTTGAAAGGACTGAGTGTGACTGACCACTATGCATCCGTAACCGCAACTTTGGACAATTTTGTTTATTGGTTGCCCCAAGTTTCTGTATGTCAACCCCATGTTAATTATGCTTCATTTGTAAATGTATGCCAGTACTGGCCCTTGCCTTCCTGGTTTACTCTACCTGTGCCCAGTTTTGTCCTTTATTCCTTTTGTCTCCTGTGTTCCTCGTAGCTCTTGGTCCCTATAATGTTTGAGGAATCAGTAACGGCCCATCCCTGTCCTTGGTTGATACCTCATTATCGTTGTATACTTGTGCCCGCCCATGCCCAGTTCCCCTGTTGGTTATAACACGTGTTATCTGAATGTGCTTGCTGCTGGATGGTCCCTGTTACTTTGCACTGAGCCTGCGTGTCACCTTAGCTTCTTCTGGTGTTTCATTTAGCCTTTGTTGAGTTCTGGTATTGCTTACCTGCCTTTGTTTATACCTCTTGAGGTCTCTTTGGTTTTTAGTTCTGAGTTGACTTTAATAATAAAACCCCCCTTCTTTGTAAGTCGCAAAGTGGATTTCAGCAATCATGCCCCATCATAACACATTTCCTTGACAAAGTCTGTGTTCCTTTCTTTCATTCTTATATCGCACAGCTTCCTTTATTGTAGATGTGCAAGGAAGGGGGACTAGCGGTGCCGGGACGCCTGGCCCCTTTTGCCCGAACAACTGAACGTGCCTCAGTTTTGAAGTTTCTTTTTGATCACCAATGATCATGCCACCGCCCCCTGTCGGGAACCTTAAAGAGTATCTGCACGGCCCTGCTGTTTATCATCCCAATCAGAACAACAACAACAAAACAAAAAAGTGTCTTACAGTATATTATGTGTATGCATTTTTGGTAATTATTTAATGTTTTATTGCATCCACCCATCCATCCATCCATCCATCCATTTGTCTAACATCTAGTCACCTATCCATTTTCCATCGCAGGGTGAGAGAATTATTAATAAATAAATTCAGTTCTTGACTCTGGAGAAGGACATCGGTATCCCTTCTTGCACATCAGCCTGCAACCTTATGGTCACAAGACCAGGACTGTCATGCTACCATGTTCGGGCTGTTGAAATATGGTTTTCTTATTGGGATGCACAAGCTTTAAAAGCTATTTTATAGAATCAAAGACCAGACTGACATTGCGGGAGGACGTGTCTCTACACGTGTCAGCTGACCTGCTGACGACCCATAGTCATGAGAATCATAGTCCAGATGAAGCCATAAAACCATCGCATCTACTTCACTTGTCATGTATGTGGTAGTATTAATCATTACTGTTCTCTGGGCAAGGTGAGATTTATGTTGGTTTCTGTGTAGGTGAAGAAAGCATGTTAAGCTGACTGCTACTGAACCATCCATTGAAATCACTTGATTTCGGTGACAGTTTCTTCATGTGACAGAACGGCTCTAAAGCCCCATACGACCAAGTGTTTTAGGTATAACCAAGTAGGCCTATAGGTGACTTGTCCAGTACGTGTCCAGCTCGCGTCATAACAAAGATCATACAAAACCAAATACCATTCATCTATCGATCTATCTATCTATCACACTTCCTAAAACCAAAGTCATTTACCCGTGTTGTACAGCCTTACTTTCGGTCCAGCGGTGTCTTAATTAGGCAAACTTGATTGAGCTGTTGATTATATGAGTCGCTTAAATTTTACATGGAAAAATTTAATTACATCTTAAACTGGATATGTTAGCCGATGAGTGGCTCTAATTTTATACTTGTGTAAGACCAAATTGTTAAGAATAGTTGTAATGGTTAAAATATGCATATCCCCATATATTTCAAGATATGTTTAGTTTTACCCGTTATAGATTTCATTCATCAATCATTTTACACGTATTACCATTTTCACGTAAATAAAATATGTTTGCATGAGCACAAATACATGCGTAAAATTGTTTTAGTTTGGTTAATGAGATTAAATTAGTAGCAAATCCACAGGTAAATCAAGGTGGATTATAAGTGACATCACGAGATTTTATTCATGCACTGGATTTAATTAATATCTCGATGAACGCAATTCATTTAAATTTTACCTATACTGTGGACCAATATACATGCTGGGTCGTCGAACAGTTGGACCATCAGGACAAGAACGAGCATTTATTTTAAAGTCATATTCAGAGGAAAAAAAGCATTTTATTTAATATTAAATATATTTTAATAAATTGGTTTTACTTATAGACATAATTTCCTTACAGTCATCATTTTCTGTGAAACCAGATAGCTAGTTATATTAATCTGTAACACAAAGTATGAAGGAAAAAAGTGCTTGACGAAACTGGATCAGCGGGTGCGATATGATCAATACGCACAATGAGTAACGAAGTGTGGATGGATTGCACCAGCATGGGGTCAGTGCCTCGTATGACACATTAAGGAGGATGAGAGGCCATTATTGATGAAAACAGGGAATAAAACAGAAACCAGATTGGTCTGTAAATCTGTCTCAGACCACAAGTCTACTGTGAATCAGTTTGTACAACATGGCTTTGGAATATAAATGAGTACTTTTAGTCAATCATGTTGTTCAGCTAACATATCAAAGAATTTATATATAATTTGATCAGTGAAACAGAAGGTTTGTCATGTATGCTTGTTCAGAAATCTGTCATTTATTTATTATAGAAATAGTTCATCTGTCAAATTCTTCATTTTCCCCTGAGGCAAGGTTGGGAAATGTAGGCTACTTTTTGATTGTTGATATACAGTAAATATTTAATAACATTAATGAATATATTTATATATGAATATAAAACTTAATTTATTTGAAATGCTAATACTGCCAAGTGATCTATAGGGGAAAACAATATTTTTCGTCGCGCAATGTCAACATGTACAGTAGCAACTGGCTCACCTTTCTAACTAGAATGTATTAATACGCATGCGCGAACGCAACTACCTTAAAATACTGAAGAAGAAAGAAGATCATGAACTTCGAGTCTTTTTAAAAGAAGCGTAAATGAAGGATGTCCTATAACGGACACCGTAAGTCTGTCAACGTCCGAAACTGACGCTGTTATTGTTAATCACTGCGTCTGAATGTGGGTCTTTGGGCATTTGTACGTGCTTTCACATTCAGTCATCCATGGGATTAATATGAACCACAATTTTAACATTTCCTCATTCCCGCTTCTTAATTGGCATCAAGTCTCTGAGTCATACATTGTAAACGGTGCGACTGTCTCAGATAAAGGAAGGTAACTTACGAACGCCGAAGAAGTAACAAGTAACACATCAACTTTTAAGATTTCAGGTAACCAGTTTAGCTGGAGTTGTATGTATTCTAGTTTCTACATTTACAGTACGGCACATTCGTAGTCTAGCATTGATTGATCTTAAATCACTTCTTACTACATTTCTATGCGAATATTTCTAATAGATTTTATGCCTGTTCGCCAGAACCAGAAAAGTTCTCTTTCAGTTCCTGGGCAAGGCGATTTGAATACTTTCAGTTTCGGTAAAATGAAAAATCAAAGAATCGAAAATCTCAGTCAAGAATTTTTCCTCTTGCCATATTACCCTGCTGCATTTTATGGACTAAACAACACTGGCAGCTTCTAAATTTGAAAGATAAAAACGTATTTCGATGTGATAGCAGTCGACATCTGTGCGGTCACGTGATCAGCATCACTTTGAATGGGAGGTTCTCAGTTCGGGGTGAAATTAAGCGAAAGTACTTCAGAAGTATGTAAATGTATTCAACATATCGGTCTATTTTTAATTTAAGTGCCACATAATAATGGGAGTTTATTAAGACTTTGTCTCTTAGAAGTAGCATGTCAGGTATCTTCACCTGTTTGGATATTACTGTGACAACATTGTAAAATTATTTTCAGGTCAACAAAGGTGCTTTAAAATGCCACCAAGAAGGAGGGCCTTGCCGACACCACTGCCAGATGGCTGGATTTTAACCGACACAGAGAAGAAAGAGTGGAAACTGGGCCAGATAATCGGTGAAGGAGGCTTCGGGGTGATTTATTTAGGTAATTATATCACAATGTGTTAATCAGTCCTTGTGTTTCTCTCAGTCAATCACACAGCATTACTGTAGTGTTTGTGGTTTTGCTGCATCCAGCAACCAGTATATATTGATTTTTTTTTTGGTGTAATCCTATTGTTCTTGTGGGTTTTTATCACAGCCCACTGGGTCAGAATTTAAGGATAGCATTTCAGACCTTAGCAAATAAGATAAATTTCCTCTGTTTTAACAGGTCTAATAGATATCAGCCCCAAACGCAGGCAGTAACTTTGTTACCACTTGCTGCTGAGCCATTTTCATCTTAATAAACCTATATTGCTCGGGTAAAATCCAAAGCTGCTCTTCGTTTTCCTCATACACTAATTTTGTTAGCATTTTTTCACCCATAATTGTCTGCGGTCTATTAAACACTGGGATCAGTTGACAGGATGTGCTGGTCCGGGGGAAACTGGAATGGGACTGAAAGGCTTCAGGATGCTTTTGAAAAGGACGTATTACAGATGTCCCCTATTCACTTGCGGAATATTCCTTTGTGCGTGGACTGACCAACTTTGGGACAGTGTTGTCTAGGTCTACGGTTCAGTTCAGTGCATCACTACTTGGATCTGGTTGCGTCTGATCCGCTTGTCCTTTTCCCTCAGTTGGGTGTCGTTCTGTCCGGCAGGTGGCTCTTGTCAAGGTGCCAAAGTGGTGCTGGTGGCTCTGTACTTGCCAGACATGGCGGTAATTAAGGGAGGAGGGAAGGGGGGGGGGCGGAGCTATGGGCTGCTCCATCTGCCTTTCTCCTAACATATGTCATCGCCACATGATGACCTTACCTCCAGGTGCTCTGTGATGAAGTCAGCATTCAGTTTGGTTCTGGGGCACGCCAGTGCTGTGACGTTGGGTTATATGACTTGGACACATTACCAGAAGTGTTTTTGCTACAACAGACGAGCCCTTTGTGAGCCTTTAAAAAGGCAACCATCATGTTGTTGGTCTGTGTCCTTAACCACCAACCTGTTGTCTGTGCCGTATGGGAAACATAACACCGAGCTTCCTGCATTTATTTGATTTGCTCATGCTACATTTTTTTTCTTTCAGCTTCACCGCAGCAGGATGCTTCCTTTCGAGAAGACACCAATTTCGTGATTAAAGTGGTGAGTGGAGGAATGAGGTCACTCATTATGAAGATTCCAGCTCCTTCCCTACTGATCTCTGAGACCTTTGTGTGTTTGTCTTTAATACTGTGCTCACCTCCTGTATCTTATAATCTTCCTCGATACATAATTCAAACAAGAAACTCATAATTTGAACAAAGGAATTGGCATATGTTAGGCTGTCTTGTTATTTTTAGGTCTTTTTCATTTAAACCTTTTCAGTCATAATGTAACATTTCAGTATTTAAATATTTTCATTTCAGGAGTTTCATGAAAATGGGCCTTTGTTCACAGAACTGAAATTTTATCAAAGAGCCGCAAAACAAGAAAGCTGTAAGTATTATTACCTTACTGTACCATTGAAACCTGCTACACACTACACCAAGCCCCCCAGGTACTAATCTGCAATTCTCTGTAATATAAGTCTGTTTGTTTTAGTAGGCCCTAAATAATGCCAGTTCAGCTGGCAAGGACTGCTGTAGAAGTTTGAGTTTTCTGGGTTTATTCTTTTTGGGGAGCAGAACCTTCTTTTCTGTTAATATAAAGTAAATTAGCCAGTGTAGTATTAAAACACAATAGTGTCCACTAAAAACACATTTTTAAATGCATAAGTGAGTAAGGCTTAACCATTATAACAGGCTTCTCTTTTGGCCTTCTGGTCTGAAAGATGGCGGGCCCAATGAACGCTAATTTGGACAGCTTATTGGGGAAACAGAGGAGGGCGGTAGCTCTGCTTTTAGCGGTGCTGCGGGCGGACAGCACCGCACTGATTAAGTGGCAGTGGATGAAAATGATCTCTGCTAGTCAAATTAATAAGCCAAGGCAAACATGTACCCCTGTGCTCGTTAGCGCAATCCCAGCTTGTTTTGACTCTAATTTTTAGAGGGTGACCAAATTGCAAATAATGATGCTGGTTCTTCCAGGGGAGCCTCTGACCACCTGTCTAGCTGGTGGTGAGCCAGTCTGGCCGGCTGTAGCAGGATGGCTGTCTACATTTACTACGGTGGGGGTGGGGGTGGATGCAGGTGGACAGGGCACCTGGAAGGCTGATGAGCTGGTAGGCTGTGCTTCTGTGGTTGTAGGACTGTGACCTCAGACTTTGGGTCCACTGGAGGTTTTCCAGTTTTCTTCTGTGGAAAACACAGGCTGAGGGCAGTATTATTTGATGTACCAAGGAAGTGCATGGTTGTATTTCTATGATACCATTGTTAGGGTTAAACTCTTATAGTTTGTAACATGTAAAACTTCTCTCTGCTGCCATCCTGCCAGTACGAAAGTGGAAGAGGGAGCGAAGATTAAACTTTCTTGGGATTCCAAACTACTGGGGCTCTGGACTGTCTGAATATCAAGGGACACGGTAAAGAATAAGATAAAAACTGCCGTCTATCCATCTTTTATCTGCTGATCCAGAAAAGGGTCTGTCCCAGACAACATGGAGCACATGGCAGGTGTGCATCCTGGATGGGATGCCAGTCCACTGCAGAAGATCAGTGCTTTTTTCCCCACAATAATGACAGCTGTGTGAAGTGAGCACAAGGGCAGGGACTGGTCTTTATCAATATTGTTGGGGTACTGTTCGGGTTAGGGGGGTGGGGGACCTTTGAGGTTGATTTACGCCCTACCAAAGCTGAAACCGAACCTATGCCCTTGAGTGACTAATGTGAATGATGTTTAATCTCTTCTCCTTCTGAATCCCGTCGTCTCGTTCCCCTCTCAGCTACAGGTTCATGGTGGTGGACCGTTTAGGAGATGACCTGCGGAAGGTGTGTCAACAGATTGGCAGCAAGCTGAAGAGGCTGACGGTCCTGCAGCTGGGCTGTCGCATGGTGAGAAGTTGCCACACGACACGCTTTCTGAGCCCCGGTGGACAAGTTCATCTAGCGTGGCTTTCAGAGGATATCCTTTCATGCTTTTGCGTTTGGCCGTGGCTGCCCCTCAGCATGTGTCACAATAGCGTGATGTTATCACGCCAAGTAACTCCTCCTCCTCTGCACGGCTCTCCAGTTGCACGTGTTGGAGTACATTCACGAACATGAATATGTCCATGGTGACATCAAGGCTGCCAACCTCTTGCTTGACAACAACGACCCCAACAAGGTAGGTGTGGTAAGCGTTGAGTAGATCCCACTCTAGGATATCAGTGCAGTATACCCAAAAAGCCCCAAAACACCCAGTGTTAAGGTCACTACTTCATATAATCCCAAACTTCATATAATGCGTCATTTACTATCTTTCATAGGATGCTGACATTTAATGGCTGCTTTCTCACCTTGCAGGTGTACCTGGCTGACTATGGGCTCTCATATAGGTATTGTCCTAATGGTGTTCACAAGGAGTATAAAGAAGATCCTAAGAAGAGACACAATGGCACGACTGAGTACACAAGTATAGATGCTCACAAGGGAGTAGGTAAGGTCAACACCTTAGTTTTTCTCTTGGAAATGAAACATAATGTTAAACATGGTGACGTGTGTATCCAAACAGCAGTATGATGGCCTAATATATTTAGAAACCCTTTGCAATTGCAATTGAATGTAACATTCAAATAACCTATGCGCTATAATGAAAACTAGCCTTACTTTTCAGTGCAACTTTGATTTGCAAATTAGTATAGTTAGTATATTCAACAGATACTGTTTACTTTCTTGTCATGCCATCCAAATTTTTTTGCTGTATATGTATCATGGGCTGCTGCGATTGGCTGGCCCCTCATCCAGGGATGTTTCCTGCCTCGTGCCCATTGCTTCCGGGATAGGCTCCAGGCTCGACCCAGTAGGATAAGCAGGTTGGAAAATGGATGGATGTATGGGCTGATAAACTGTCAGTTCTGCACACGGTGCCCCGCCACCCTCACGTGACGCTGGTCGCTGAGCAGTGGAGTACTGGAAACTTGTGAGAAGTGGGGGTACGATAAGGATTAAGATATAACAGTGCCGGTGTTCTGCTTAATTTTTATTACATATGTGATCCTGCATTTGCGCTTGCTACACCCCGGCATACGCCTCCTCTTTACCCTGACCTGCAGAGCTGTCGTAAACGTGGAAATGAGTTGCATTTTGAATCTGTGGTTGATTACTTTTCCTCAAGGACCCGGACGTGTGTCACACTAGATTGAAACTGAATTTGCGAACTGAATTTTTCGAGGTAGGATAAATGCTATTTCAAGTTACTGGGATTCAGATTCAAATGATTAAATTCAGATTCAGTTTTGTAATGCGGATAACTGCAAATTCAAATATACAAAATTCATATTCAGTTTCTAGTGGCACAAATATCAGCCCATATATATGTTCTTACAACCAAATTGCATTTTTTTTTTACTTTGTTCATCATTATTTTGATTATAATATAGTTCTCAACTGTTTTCAAGGCGGGGTTTGTACTGTGTTTTAGCGGCAGGTTATTTGGATAATCAACCGACAAAGTGAGTCCCACCCCTAAGTACCAAAATACCCCAGCTGGTTTGGCACTTTCGGTACTGGAAATTTTGGTACTGGGACTTGACCAGAAGTCACTGGAAAAGTGAAAGTACTGAAAGTACTTCGCGCAGTGGAAAAGCGACCTATAGGGTCATGACCCAATCTATTTTAATGTTTGTTACACTGTTTTAAGTAAATTTACTGTCTCCATAGCTACATATATATTACTCTCTCTCTTTTTTTAACTCCCTCAGAAAATATCGGAAACCCATTTGCTGGCAAATGACGTACACAGTACTTTTCATTGGATATTGATCTTTTCAGCTGCACTTTCCCTAGTAGGCTTAATTCAACAATTCCCTAATTAGTTAAAGTCATAACCTGCATTGTGTATTCATTTACTATTAATTAAACCTTCAGTGTTGCTTTAGACAGGAGCTGGAGACTGGCCATGCCCGTAGCGATACTCTGGCTTCAGTAGTAGGTGGGGCAGCTAATGGCTGTGGTGTTGTCAGTCACTCTTGTCAATATGGGGGAACAAGGTGCTTTGTCAGCACTGAAGGCTGTGGGCAACGAAAAGCCAATCTTAGTGTTCCAGGGACATATTATTGCTGTTACTGCCGCCATGGTGGATGAACTTTGTTTCTTCTTTATTTGTACATAACAATTTTATTTTGTTGACACCACTCTTCCAGTTTTTATTTTGTAGGAATATATCAACAGGCACAGGCCACTGGCTTAATCTGGGTGTGTGTCTACGATGCATGGTTGGAATTCCAGGATTGCCCAGTGCCTCTTAATCTGTAGGTCTAGATGTAGCAGTGCTGCCATGGGCGACACTGCATTAAAGTTGGTGTCATCATCCACCCGTTTGACTTTTTAAATCTGGTTAGTGCTGGATGTTTTCATGGTTCTTTTAGCTCCCCAGAGGAAAACCATCACAGGTATAACTGAAACATCTTCTGTGGCATGCTAATATAGAAATGCCAGATACCTAAGTTATCTGTATAGGCTTGCTGTGAATAGTCTGAGTAGATAAGGGAAGACAAGGGAAGATGGTGGTGCAGAGGGCAGTGCAACCAGAAGGTTGCTGGTTCGAACCCCGCTTCCTCCTAACCCTATCAGAGTGTCCTTGAGCAAGACACTGAACCCCAAATTGCTCCCGGTGTGCAGGTTGGCGCCTTGCATGGAAGCTTCCGCCACTGGTGTGTGATTGGGTGAATGTGAGGCATAAATTGTAAAGCGCTCTGAGTACTCGGAAGAGTAGAAAAGCGCTATATAAATGCAGTTCATTTGCCATTTACCATAAGATTTCTGTATTGCCTTCATAGCCAGAGACTGTAGTCCTAAGTAGCTGCATTTCTTGTCAATGTACATAGAGGCTCTTGTTTGATAGCTTTGAGTCTTGGATGCATGTACATGTTTGCCACAGAACAGTAACCTTCTCTAGTCCTGTATGTCACCATGGCCATGTTTCCTTCTGAAGTGGGAGGGGAGACTCCATGAGGCCTAGAGGGGGCAACTGGTTGGATCTCATGTGCAGGGATTAAGCTAAAATAATTTACAAGTCCTTCACTGCCTTGTTGTTCTGAAGTGAAAGAACCAAAATTCACAACTGAGGAGATCCCAGTGCCTGAGAATGTCTGTTAAACAAATAGGTAAGGATATAATGAACTTAGCACTCCTCCTTTGGAGGGTCACCAGAAATCGGGCGGATGTCTGCAAGTCCACGGTGGGCCTCTGCCCTGTTTCTGCTGTTTTTCCCGTCTTCTGCTGTCCACCTTCCCTAGCTAGCTGTGCCTCTGAAGGAATGCATGCTCCTCCGATTGGAAATTTACCGGATGTTTTAGAGAGGGAAAATTCAGAGTAGTGTTGTGCTTAGTTTCTACTGTTATTTTTAGGTCTGTACTGGGTAAGTTTTAGGGTGTGAAAGGGTGTTTGATAGCTAACTTGGACTAAGGAAACTTAGTAACCCCACTTTTGTTCCCCCTGAATACATTGGCTATCCGTTTCTTGAAGGTAACAGAAGGTTATCAAAGAAACCTCTTGACCACACAAAGTATCGATGTGGCATGTTTCCTGCATTTAAACAACAGATAATGCAGAGAGTGTGTCAACAGCAATTTATGCTGTGTTAATCACTATTTCCTGAAACAGAAATATGTTTTTAAAGTGCAGTACACAATTGAAATTGTTTGTAAATGACTTCAAATGATATCAATACCTCTCATGTAACTTCTCAGTTTGCTGGCTAAAATGTCGCAGAAAATATCCAGCTGAAGCGTCAGCTAATCAAGCTACCCAATTAATTTCCTGGGTAGCTGCAGGCCCCAATACCACCCAAACGATGTTATCGTATTTGCAGTGCTGGGGGAGAGTTGGAGCAGGGATCAATGTTGGCCACAGGTTCCCCAGGGGGACTCCCCCATCTCTGATGAATGCAGTCAATAGCTAATTTCTCTGGAGATGAGCTGTGGCCATAGAGCAAAGCTGGAGAAGCTGAGCAGAGTACATACTTTGGTTCACCTTGCTGTCAACAATCCACTTGGAGCTATTTGTTTTTCCCCCTCATGTAAATATGACGATAATGATAATAATAGTATTATTACCTATGGACACTGTCCATACAAAGGCATTTCTTTTGCTCAGAATAAACTAACTGTGGTGAATCCAGACTTAGGGGAGCAGAAATCTTGAGAGATGTGGTCAGAGCGAAGAGTAACACATTAATTAATTAATGTGAAATAAGGGAAGGAATGTGGGCTTTATAGTCCTTTACTGAATTCTTTCCTGACGAGATGCCAAAGTGCTTTGGATGATTGTCTTTGGATGTGTGACCGAATACAGGAGGTTTTGGCTTAACGCGTGCATTGCGGTACAGTGTTAAGTGTGGCACATGTACTGACGCTTGGAAAAGGGTGTCAGACGGCACACTGGATGCTTTAGGTCAGACTGCTGCCATGGCAGACCTGTTTGTTCTGTGTGCTCTCCTTAGAGCCACAAGCAAGCCTGGAAATTGAGAGCCACCCAAAGTGCATTCTACAGACAGCTCTGGGATGTCGTTCCCCCGGACATTCGTTTTGATCCTTGGATTTTCATTTGGGTCATAGGTCTGACGGGTGATTTGTACGATTTCCTGTGGATCCATGTATCTTCATGACATGCTTGCAGGACCTGCCCAGCGTGCAGCAGCCGGGCTCTCCCCAGCTGTGTCTCTGGAAAGGCCCTCGCCTTCTCTGGATGGAAAAACGACTAACTCCCCTCCGACGGGGTGGTTTGAGCCGCTTCTTGGTCGACGGGAGATTTACGATAGGAGCAACCACAGGAGGGAATAGCATGGTTTGGGGGACTGGCCAGGTCTTGCCCAAAAGGAGATGAGCGTTCAGTTCGGTCTGAGCATGTGTCACTACGATTGCTGTCACCGCTCAGTAGGAGCTAGATCAACATTCTTTACCATGGCAGCATGATAGAGAGAAGATTAGCGTGGTGTTTGCGCAAACTCATGATATGGTGCATATGGAGGGGGGGAGGGCAAATCCTATGGTTGGTAGAGTTTCAAACTTCACTGTTGGGTTTTTGAGCATGACCTCTAAACCCTAATTGCTCCACAAACTGGCAGATCCTGCTTTAGAAAAAAGAAAAAAAAAGTCACTTTTGATAAAAACCATCTACAAGAAAAGAATGAAAATATGTAAGCATCAACATTAATCCACAAAATGTAAGCATCAACATTAATCCACAAAATGTAAGCATCAACAATCCATAATCCACATTATAGTATATACTATATATTATCTGTTTTGGGAGGAAAATATCAGCATGAGGGATAAGAAAAGATGTCTGTTTGAATTGCCTTCCTCGGCTGCAAGGACCCAGGTGGGCTCAGGATTCAGCCTTAGCGCTAGATGGCAGTACATACACAACTCGAGGTACGTGAGGGAATCCTGGGGTCTCTGGCTCAAGGTCTGCACTCACGTCTACACTCCTCCTCTATGGCCAGCATGGACCCCAAGGGCTCCAGCAACATGTGTTAACAATTTAGGCCCAGACATTTATTTCTTTGTTTTACTGCTTGGCTCTCCCGTAGACAGCGTCGGGACAGGCCGAGGGCCGTCTGGATTGTGTCAGAGGCCGTGGGGATCGGGTTCTTGCGATGAGCCAGATGGGGAAGGCCTTGGGGTTCTGTCGAGCACAGCGGTAGGACCAGTGGCATGGGGAGGTTTGGGGGTAATTGACCAGTTTGCTCAAGTTCTGGCTGGAGCAGGTTTCTGGGGTGAGGAAGAGCCATTTGTGTTTGAGTACAGAGCAGGCCAAAGCACCGTACCTCCGTGGGATTGGCGAAGAAGATGAAGTCTCCCAAACCGCATTCCTGTATGAGGGTAACTATCTCTCTTGCCTGTTTTCTCCCTGTTTCCACAGCTCCCTCAAGGCGCAGTGACCTGGAGAATCTGGGATACTGCCTGCTCCACTGGCTGTGCGGGACGCTGCCCTGGGACTCGATGCTGAAGAACCCAATGCTCGTCCAGGAGGCCAAAGCCAGGTGCTCTCATGGCTCCCTACTCTGGCGTTGGACTTGGGAGTTGCTGGTCCGGAGCCCAAGAGTCTGAGTGGATTTTTTTCTCCCTACCTTTTAGTGGATGTGATTCCTTAGCAGTATATGGGATTCAGCAACTGAATGTTAATGTAGTACAATGCATAAAAACGACTGATGCAAACCAAGAGTTTTATAGCCCATCGAGTTGCGAGCCTACAGAGCATCCAATGGTGATGTCATGGGTAATGCTTTTGGGAAAAGAACAAATCTGCTCTTTGTACTGCATGCGGCATCATTTCTTGTGATGTGATGTAGGACATATTTGGGTCAACTTAACCCAACAATGCCAAAAGACAAAGATGCAGTTTTGGAGTTTCTCATTTGCTCAGTTTCTGTTCACCACCCCAGGCTGATGGACAACCTCCCTGATTCAGTGCTGGAGCTACCTGGCAGTGGTATGGGTGAGTAGGTTGGTGCTGGGGGGCTCTTGGATGACAGGTGTGGGGGGGGCGTGGAGACATCCCAGCATAGCTTTGATGCCAGAGCGCTGCCCCTATAATCTCCTGAGTTTCTCCCAGCGTATAGAATACTCAGGGACAGTGTCTTGTTATAGAAATGAAGGCACATTGCTTCAAGATGAGGAGTTGGGAGGAGTTATGCTGATGTGATTATTGGCAGGGGCCTTACATCTTTGGAAAGGTTCTCTCCAACTGGGCTTCTCAGATAACACCAGCAGCATGTATTGGTAATGTGAAGCTAATGTATGTGGGAACCACACCTCCCTCCCCCACCCCCACCCATGGGCCCAACAGCCCAGGCCTCACTCACGCTCCACTCACCCTGGCACCATCTATACATCTACGCATTCAAGGTAGTACCTGAGTCTCTTGTTCTGATGGCTCCAGGACACCTGGCAGGTTTCTAGAAAGACACCCAAACAGCAGGACGAGGTGGCAGACTGACAGGCATACATTGCAGATGTGGGCGTATGGTTTAAGTTCCTCCCATGAGAATTTGGATAAACTTAGTTGAGCGGCAGCTAATGTTCACCTGTGGTAACTGCTGCTCCTCTTTCTTCCAGAGGAAGTGGCAGAGTTCTTGAAGTGTGTGAAGTCCCTGGAATACAAAGAAAAGCCGGACTACCAGAGGCTCCTAAAAATCCTGACCGGTGGAGAAGCTCGAGTGGAGGACCTGCTGGATTTCTCCAAACCAGGAGTACAGGCGGTGGTGAGATAGGGGACTCTTTTTGGGGTCTAGGGACTGGATTGCGGGGATATTCAAGCATTTAGGGATGGAGTGGCTGAAAGTATTCTCCTGACCCTAGAGGAAGCAGCGTGTGACCCTTGTGTGACCCTGATAAAACTTTGGCCTTCCTGGGAGGGGGGAGTGATAAGCTGACTACCTGGGGCTGCCTAAGGCCACCTGTCTCTCCCTTACTTACCACAAGCACGATAAGAATTCCAATGCCACAAAAACTCTCCTCGTAACTACATACCTGAGCCAAAAATACTGATCCCAGGCAGAAGTAATGAAATTACAGTTAGCAGCCAGGTCGCCTGTGATCAGGGGTGACATTTTCTTCTCATTTAAGTGAAGCGGGGGGGGGCTATTTCTTGCCCGGCGTGTGTGATGTCTGCCTTCTCAGGCCCGACGCCGGGGCTCGTTGTAAGTCAAGGGTCCCTGAGTGGACGGCTTTGATTAGCATTGAGCGCTTAATGATGGGGGGTGGGGGGGAGCTATCGCTCTTAACTCGAACCGATGAACTGCACTGGAGCCCGAGCGGTCCCAATTTGTGGTGATGTCTTCTGCACATTCCACCCAAGGCTCGCGTTTATAGATTTATCCCCATGCGGAACTGCCCAGTGCTTCGACCTGCTGTTACCATAAAGTCTCGGTGACGCAAAGTTTAAGAGCTGTCAGGAAGTGCCTGCAGCCTTCGCTACAATTAGCCTACCTTTCACAGCTGGCCGCGGCGGCGCCCACCCGCCCCCCCCTCGCTCCCCATGCTTTCACGGGAAGCCGGATGTTTGTTACTTTGTTACCCACGTAACCCCCGGTTACCTCACGCAGATTAAATTCTTTTCTGGGTCAGGAGCTTGGGCATATTTGCATATGGAGGAAGGAATTTTAATATATTTGCATGAAAATTGGGTTCCTATCAAGTAAATATGCCTCAGTGCAGCAGTGTACTGTTTCATGGGATGTAAATTTAGACGACCAGGGGAAGGAAAAAAAACAAAACAAATGCCATTCCGCAAAGTACAGTACGTTAATGATTTTGGGAGTGTCATCAACTCTCAGGATATTCTGTGCGAGATTCGCATAGTAAGGTGGTGTTTATTTATGTTTGTGACCTCTGCCTTTACAAATGAATGTTGGCCAGTCCGTTAATGTTCATTAGCTTGGAAACGGACAGGGGCCACTATATATAAGCCATGCTCCACCCCCCCCCCCCCCCAAAGCCCTTCATCGAGACACTGGCTCTTTCCACAGCAGAGTAATTCGAGTTTTGCATTTCTTTGGGCACAAGATAAAAAAAAAAAAAAAAAAAAAACATGACGCAAAAAGCTCGGTTTTCTAAAAATGTCACACTGTTAATGAGACCGCAACTAAAGGTAGTGTGTGTGTGGGGGTGTTTACTATGTGACGAGTGTCATATATAATATTGTGGCTCGTTGCAGCGGCGGTCCCCCATGATGTCCTTATTAGTCGCCAGGAAGCAAGGGTTTGGCAGCCAGGCTTGGGAGTCCTCAATTAGGGGCAGAAATTGTGGATCATGGGGCTTGTAGTGTTGACATTGGCTACCCGGGCCAGCGATCACTTGCGTCGGATGTAGGGGTGCTTTTTGAGGGGGGGGCCCCCACGCTCGGGTAATTAACTGCCACTGAGGATGTCTAATTCTGTCATGATCCTCTGGTTCTCTCACCCCTGTCTCCGGAAACAATTACACTTTCATTCCAGCGTGTAGCTCTCCAGCCGGTTGTCACCTAAAGCCTGATGCCGCTCGTTTCCAAAGAAGTCAGCAGTTAACACCCCTCCAACCCTCCAAGAAATGTAGATCTTCAGCTTGAATGCTTCTGAGAGTTTTGTTAAGTGCGTGCGTAATGAGGGGCCCTGCACACGCACGCTCCCCTGGTCCGTCGCTGCCATGTAGTGTCCCTGTTCACAACAGCTTCAGAATCCCATGGGGCTCCACATGTGCAAACTGGAAACGAGGAGCGTTCTGTCAGAATTATTCCAACACACTTCTGTTGTCTCCCCTGTGTTACTCAGGACGGTGGAAAAAGCAGATAGTTTTAAAAGTTGCCTGGACTTCAGTGTCAGCCATCTACATTAATTCATCCACTTCTTTTTTTTTTCAGTGGTCCTGTTAATGCTCTTTAGGTCCAGCTGTGGCTTTGGGATGGCCGGGGTGGGACTGACATGAAAGGGCGGTTACTTCGAATGGTACCCCCTCATCCCAAAGCTCAGGACCACATCTAACGCACACACACACTGGCATTTATAGAGTGTGAGTACACTCACTGTTTACTTTGCCTGTATATGACCCGGGGAGCGATGCATGGCCAGATTTGCCTTGGCGGGTTGCCATGTCGGGAGAGCGGAATGGGACCATCCATCACAGGGCTTTACTCCTCTCCAGATCGGGGTTGGTCAGTGGCCAGCCTCTCCTCCCTTTACCTCACTTGCTCCTGGGCCAGAGAAGCTCTTGTGCCACCATTTGTGACTGCTATGATGAAATTATGATCCAAATGTGAAACGTGGCATATCTCCTCTGTTTGAATGCCAACCGGACCCCCCACACTTTCCGCAGAGTTCTGAAGTGCAACACTGACACTAGAGTTGATTGACAACAAGGGATCATCAGTGTCAGCACTTCAGAGGTGGTTCTGGATTTTGAGAGATGAGAATCACACAGAACATGTCAGGATTAAGGTTCTGGGATGGGAATGAAAGGAATGGGACAAACCCCTCAATTTTTCCTTCCACCCCCCCCCAGAGACCTCCGCCAGCCAGACGTGCAGGAGCTGCCAGATCCAAAATCGTGCCTTCTGATGGGAAAGCGACAGCTGCAAGCTCCGGAGCCCAGCCATCTTCTCCGGTGCTGGGACGTGGCAGGACAGCTAAGGCAGCACCACAGCCAAGGACCCCTGAAATGGAGCCCAGGCCCCGTCCTTTGAGAGGACAGGCCTATGCCACACCTACTGAACAGGTGACATTCATTCATAGATCAGTGTTCAGGGTTGTGACCACGGTACTCCTTCCACTGTCACTCAGCGATTCAAAGCATGTCATTGGCTAAACAAGGCTGGTCATATACGGTATGAATTATGGGGCCTCTTGTGCCCCCAACCATAAATCCTAGAACCACCTTGATAGATAAGGTTAATACAAACAACCTGCTTCTCCAGACAGCACAATAATGCCAAGGGGTTCATTTACTGTTCAACTACACATCAGACGGGTCAAAAACAGCAACTCCCTTCAACAGCGGTGGGCATCTGTCACATGCTCGTAACTTGTCAGACCCTGAAGCAGACGGAAAAATGACATTAGTTCTGACAAATCTCAGTTTCAGTTGCTCAGATCTCAAACCCAAAAGGGATGTGGTGGACAGGAAGGTTTCTTGTAGGAATAACCCTATCAGCATGTCAGAGCAGGTGCCATTCCTTCCCGTCCAGTTTGGTGAACACATGCCGACTATCGTGTAGTCTTCTTGCTCTTTATTGACAGGAGAGGAACCTAGCACAGACATATGCTTCTGTGGTCCATCCACTTCAAGGTCTGACAAGTTCACATAAGCCTTTCTGTAGACCACTGTTCTGCTTAATGGTTTTTCCTGCACTTGTGGCCTTAGTGTTTACTTTAACAAGCCTGGTCCTTTTCCTCTGACCCGTTCTCACCCGCTGAATGGCTGCTGACTGGACGCTTTCTCGTTTATTGCACCATTCCCTGTCGACTGTGATGTGTGAAAATTCCAGGATGGTGGCTGTTTGAGATGCTGGATCCACCATAGCGGGCACCAATCACATCACGTTCACAATCACTTAGTTCACACATCCTGCCCATTCTGAGGTTTAAGTCAAACCTTTTGACCCCATCTGTGTGATTTATATATTTACAGCCACATGATGTGTTGCTTGGAGGAGTAGGGTGCTCATGTTAGAAAGGACTCCCTAAATAAGCCAACACTGCACTCTCGCTGTGCACTTTATATATTTTCAAAGAAAGAACAAAGTAGAACTTCTGCTTAAAACTGAAAAAGAATTGGTGAGAAATTCAAAATCAGAAGCATTCATTTCTGTCATGCAGAAACCTAAGGTGGCACTGGCCAGACCTCGTAAACGAGTACAGCATCCAGAAGGAGACACCCAGAGTCCCAGCGGGGCAGAAGAACTTGAAGATTTGGAGGAGCTTGGGGGGCCGGTCCAACAGCAGCCCGCAAGAGACCGGGGCTCAAGTTGGGCGCTGAAACTGTACAGTGCCCTCATCACAGTCCTCTTCCTTGTCCTCCTTGCTCTGCTTACCCTTTGATGTTGGTGGTAATAGGTCTGTTTTCAGGGCTTTGGTTCAGCCATTTTCACAGTAATGGGCTACAACAGACGAACACATGATTGTCAAACACAAAATAAAAACACAGATTTCAATTGAACTGTACTGACCGACTCATTAGCAAACAAACATACTGTTCCCTGCCAGTCAGGGGCAGTAGGAGTCTGATGCCAAAGAGCATACCTTACTGCAGTAGGGGCACTCTCCAAATACCATGCTGAAACTTTGGCGGCTGGATGGCAGGCCTCTCAGCCACTGTGGGGCAGAAAGAAGCTCTCATTACCATTGGAGTAGGGTTTAATGCTTTGACTAAAATACACCAGTAGGGTATGGGTTTGAATTTTTCTGTTACTGATGGGATATAGAGTTGGCATGGAGATAAATATTAACATCATTTGCCAGTTTTACAACTGTTTGGGACTGGTACTTATTCAGGGACAAAACTTTAAGAACAACTTATGGCTGCATGCCTGGCTGGCTTAATACATCACTACTTCTTAAATGAATGTGCATTAAAGGACATTTTACAACCCTTGCAGACCTATTTCCTGTACGGTGGGGAGGTCAGAGGTCAGGTGACCCCTTTAGGAAGTGTGAGATGTTACTGGTGGTGTGGGAGGGGCTGGGCTTGGCAGAGGGCTCCCTAACCTCGTACAGGCACCCCTGGTGGAAGGGCTGGCCACAGCGAGGGTCGTTGCACACCTGGTCCGGGATGGCTGACTGTAGTCGATAGGAATAACAGATGCCACACTCCATGCTAAAGTTCTGCAAAAGCACACAACACAGTTCAGCTACTAACCTATTAAACCGCAAGGTTGGCAGTTTTAGGTATGACCTGCAGGGGGCGGAATAGAACTTTTTGTGCTTAGGAGCTTCATACGCTAAATCCAGTATAAATACACCATAAAATACAACAAGGGGAAAATAGCTATCTTCTATTTTTTGAACAGTTCTCTTCTGAGTCACAGCTGAGGAAACAGAATATAGAGTAATATACAAGGGCAGGTACAGAGTAAAACTTCACCCTCCCCTCTGATCTCACCCATTTTCATGATGATCTACCCCATTTTACTGTCACGTTCAACACTTCTCTGCCTCCCTTCCCCCGTTCAATCCATTAAGAGGATGATGGGTTAAATGTAAACATCTGGTCATGAAAACTTTGCTCTCTCTGGAATGTTAATGGTGGCCAGGAAAGAGTCAGCTGTACAAGCTGGGAGTATAAAGGCTGAGAATTTATTAAAAGCTCCTTATAGTTGCCAAGGTTTTTTTTAATCCTAGTTATAATAATCATCTCTGTAAACAAACCAGTTACCAAATTTATCATCACAAACTGCACTAACAAATGTTTTACCTTTCGCCAAGTAACGAATGCATTCTACAAACAACTATGACAGAACATACATCTAAAAACTTGAAACGTACAGATTTTTCGTGGGTGGCAGGTGATGGGAATTCTATCTCTAGAATCTCCTTCACATTCTGCAGGACGCTGCATTCCGGATTCCTGGAAACACAGGAGACACTGTCGCTGCATGGACTAATTAAAGACATGTAAATGAGGCGGCAATGAGTAATGAGTACCAACGCGCAATCATGACACGGATTCCTGCTTGGTGCTGAGCGGCAACTGTTTGAGCCACCGGCACTGGTGGAGTGCCTGTATACCTCCATGCAATGCACGGTGGGGGGCAGCGGGGGGAGCAAGCCAACCTGCAGAGCTTGCGCGTGACGATTCATTAATGACACTGGAGGTTTCCAGAAAAGTCCCTGAAACCATTTCTGGCATCCCATCTAGATAAAGTGGTCATTTGGGAAAGAGTATAAGAAATTGGAAAGCAATTATCGTATCCTTACCACAAATGCATGTTGGCGTTCAGTCTACTCCTCACGGGCGTCCCCACTGGGGGGGGGGGGGGGGGGGAGAGACT
>JABFDZ020000066.1:8171763-8188643 GCA_019775955.2 Pollimyrus isidori | reverse complement strand
CCCCCCCCCCAAAAAGCTGAATACCGAATTGGATATCTTAGCCTTTTCATTTGTACCTGGATGTTGAATGTTGACTATGCAGGGTGTAAAGACTGTTCAATGAGTTCTTTTTCAATGTTTAGAGATGCTGAGGTGTTGGAATTCCACCTGTCCTCCACAATAAAAGCTGTCAGCAAGCGCGACGCATTTGCTCCTCTCCGTGATGTACAGTACTTAAATACGATCTCTAATCCCTTGCAGCAAAAGACCATTATAAGTATAATGGAATTTGAAGAGCATCTTTATTTAGATCTGCCATTCTTGAGATTATGAAAAATAAACTGCCCACCTCTTTGCTTCCCAGTGCTGGGAGAGCGAAATAAAGGCAGCGAAACAGAGAGGGGTAGCGCCTGAAAGGATATTCTATGGCTTTACAATCAGGGTTTATTTCTTATCTTTGCAGAAGATGTAAAGAATAAGGCGGCCGATGGATTCCCGAAAGAGAGAGCGAATCGGCAGGTGAGCGTGGGATACGGGGGCGGTGGGCCGGGTGGGGGAATCTAAGGTATGGCCAAACCACAGCAGACCGAGGGCATTGCAGGTACTATGATGATCTTGTACACTTTAGTGCCTCTCAGACCCGTCGCGTTCTGCGACTGGCAGCAGGGTTTGCACTGACACACGTCAGCAAGCCAGGTTGCCGAGATGAGGGCTCTCTGGGTGCCTTGATCGCTGTGGTAACCCTCTTCTAATTTCTCAGCTGTTGCAACGGCCCTGTCACTTGCTCCGGGGCTGGACCGTGCCTGGTGCTGGCACACTACGTCCTGTGTGTGGAGGTGTGCTTTGGGCACAGTGATAGCTTCACTGAATAATTACTGATTTTCACATGAGCACATTCCGGATGTGCTCCTTTAAGATCGAGGCGAGGTGTCAAGGGCAAGTTGAGTAGCAAGTTCCCAAATGACAAGAGAACTTGGAAATGACTTGCAACTGTACCTGTATCTGTATTGGCCAGAGGGGTTTCAATTTGGATTGCATGGGGTGGGGGGAATATGCTGAGTAGTGGTTAAAGAATTCTATCTATTGTCAGGAAGGTCTTTATTAACCCAAATAAACATTCTAACATAAAATCAAAAACTGAATTGTTAGCTGTGCAACTTAGCAGAATTTCTTAAATTACTAATTATAGTAATTATTTGAGGAACTATAGCATTGCCCAATGTTCATTTAAATTTAGTTTCTATTTAAATTAAAGTATTGTTTGTATATATTTTTTTTGGTAGTGCAGCTGGACAAGTATAACAAAGCAAGGATGAAAATACTGCAGTGGCACATTCTTACCAAAAGAGGGCAACAAATCATTTCAGAATGGCACTGCTCCTATGTCCAAATGCAGGTGTCGGGTTAAATGTGTAAATAACAATAATTTACATTTACTTCAGGAACGGCAGTCTGTACTGTCAGTCTGTAGTTCAAAGCTGCTCCACAGTTTTAGCTACAAAGGTGTACATTGTCACATTCCTGCAATATCTGGTACAGGAATGAAGTTCTTCAAGTGTCGGCTCACAAAGTCCTAGCCTGAATGCAAATAGGAGTAATACAAGTTGCATAAAATGATCACTGCTGTAATTGACCTTTTGGCCAATAATAAACTGCTTAATAAGATAAGTTATTTTACATTATCTGACTTATTTTTGGATAAAATGAGCCCCCCCCCCAGGAAAAGCAGTGGGATTTGGGATATTTATGACATATCACTTTCTCCTGAGTCTTTTTTCTCCTGTGCAGGAAGCTTCCATTTTGGCAGCTTCTCATTTGGCTAGAACTGCTTTCCTTCTCTGCATAAATCAGAGCCCAGGTTTAAAGTGGCTGCAGTCAAGGAGCAGCATCAAAACAGAAAAAAAAATAACGGCAAAGAGTCGTCATGTGCCGTTGCTGTGGGTGGCGGCCATTGTGATTACAACGCCCTGTATTTCCTACTGATGGATGTTTGATGGACGTCTGTCTCAATGAGGCTTTGAACAAGTTTACCCTTTTACAGAACACTAAATTCTGTTTGCGGACAATGTATGTTTATCTGTTGCAAGGACAGAGACACATTGGTTGGATCTTGGAAGATGACAGCAGCCGAGCATCTCTAACTGTGAGCCTCTGGTATCATGCCAAGCCCCCAGGCCTTGCATCCCCCCCAATTGCATGCCCAGCCCCTGCTTCTCCAAAACAATGGCACAATTTGGCACAGTGTGTGGCCTTTGTTCCTTGGCTGGGCCTTCAGAATGGCAATGCCGACAGGGTCAAGTGCAGTTCTCTGTCTTGCCAGCAGAGGGACTCTTTGACAGGGGCAGGTAGGTACAGAGGGGTCACTTTTTCTGGGCACTTTCAATATAAACTAGGAGTGTTTTGTGGAAGCTGTATTGAGTCACCAGAAGAACTCTCAGTATTGCTTTTTTTGCTCAATATTGTTTAGGAAACCATTGGTTTTTCAAAATTTTAAAACTAAAATTTATTTTTAGAATTTATTACCATTCCCGGTTTAAAGTTTAAGGTTTGCAGCTTTCTTTTTTGTGGCAGTAGTATCTGCTACTGACTTGATATATTATCTGTAGAATCACAATAATAATATTAAGTTGCAGTTTGTAGCTTATGAAACAGAAGGCAACTAGTGGGAAAAGATGAATATGACAACTTTTAACGATTTTGAACAATTGTTATTGCTACTGTTATGAGTATGAGTAGTTGTGTTATACTGCAACTTCTTCTTGTTCCTTGTGCTTAGTTTCTGATCGATTTTACCTGTGAATTACCTGCATACTTCTGAGGCATGTATAGTATGATAGTATTGTTCAGTTTGATTTTTAAAAACATATCACTAAATATTTCACACCAAACATTGTCAAGAGTAAACTGCTTTCCAGTTTTGGCTGTCTTTCTGTACTTTTTGTTTACTGTATGGCATTACCAAAAAAACGACACAGTAAAAAAATCCAATGAATGCATTTTAAGTCACGCCATTTAATGTCACTAGATTCTATTTTTGGTATCTTATATTAGTTTGCTGTGGCATGACATTAATCATAAATCAGACATTAGTGGGGCATTAATTACAAGTTTATTCAGTATGTGAAACACATGCACCTTTAATGTGTCTGAAGGGTAAAAAAAATTGTGTGTCTGTAAAATGAGGAGCCTGCTCACTCAGGGAAGCTGCTTCTGTTTGGTGAGACAGTGCTGGTGTAAATATAGCATGGCTCAGCCATTAAGCAGGGTTTTCACATTGGCCTCTGCTTTAATCCCTCTCTCCATGCTCTTGCCGGCTCAGTGCGGAATGCCTGTGTTGCGAGGCACTGCTGAAGTAGTCCTTCTGATGTTTTTGTTTTTTTTGTTTTTTTGAAATGTGACCGCACAATGTTAGTTACAGTATTTAGCTAATTAGCACAAATCTTGGATGGATCGTCAATTCCATGGCAAAAATGCGTACCCGGGTGAGGTTTAAGACGTTTCTGTTTAAAAAACAAAATATCATACGCCATACTTTCCGGGAAGCGTTTCTTGTTAAGTTTCAAGAAAGCATATTTTAGAAGGTATTTGAGTTCACTCTAGGCCTGCATCACAGAGACTGCACACAGTATTCCACATACTGTACCTAAGTAATTGCTGATTTTACCTGTAGACACTGACAAATCTGAATTGGAGAGACCTCCCCTCTCCAAACATGAACTGACATGGTGACTGTGGCCTAGCGAAGCCACTGTGCTGGAAAGGCTGCGTCGCTCCCCAAAAGAGCAAAAGAAATAACTTTGAAGTGTTCGATGTTTAGAAGCTTCTTGCCTGTGGTAGCAGGAACACTAATCCCTGCTTTGGTCTGTGACGATTCTCCAAGTGGGTCTCTGATTCCACCCCCTCTCAATTTTTCAGACCCGTGTCAAGCTCAAGTTGCTCTCCAGATTCTTACAGCTCTCCTTCCCAATGCCTTCTGGCAAGCCCTGCTATTTATAAGGAATCCCTTTTTCTCCTTTTTCCCCCCTTGCTTGTTTGATTTTCTGCCCTGGTTAGGGAGGTGGCTATTCAGAGGCGCTTTTTCTCACCCACAAATCTCTCCTGCACAGTGGGGCATCTGTTTATCAATACAAACTGCTTTGATACAGCAGAAGTCATCAATTGATGCGGTCGAGTCAAAGAAAAACCTGATGTTTTTGTCATAAATTACTTAATACTGGAAAAAGATCCAAAATGATCACAATATTCGTGGTTGATTACATGTTTAAAACACTAATAACGAAACACTAAAAATATCTGGTTTGATATCAGTCCCTATTCTGTGCTGTTGCAGATTTTCAAAACCTGGTTTAAGTGGTTTTAGAACCTCTTAAAAGTAAGAGTTAATTTTCTCCATCAGGGCCTCACCTTGGTGGAGTGTGGTTGGCCTTCAGTGTAAAATTCACACTTAAGCTCTCACTTGTGCTGTGGTTAGACAAAAGTGTGATGCGCATGTCCCCCCCCACTCTTGAACAGCATCTCCTGGCGCGGGAATTCAGTGTGGCCGAGTTCAGTGCTGCGCCTTCTGTTTCAAAGCAGTCTTTTTTTGTTTTTTTAAAAAACAACTCCCCAAAAATGCACAAATTTCTTTCCAGTTTAGTATGTTGCCGGAGGCTCCAAAAGTATGAGATCTTGATGGCAGGGAGCTTGGTTTTCTAATGAACTTCATCTTTTTATGAATCTCTGCGTAAATCTTGCAGGCAGTAGCAACATTTCCTAAATAGCCATTGATTGGTGCAACCTCTGACCTCATGTGAAACAAATGGGCCTGATCATTACTTTTTCGCTCTGTTGAGACCAGTTAATCGAACCTACAAAGTTTTGAGTAAAAAAAAAAATCTGAAATAATGCGTGATTAGTTACATGTCCTGAGGAACTGTAAAGCTGAGATCTCAGGGTGGAGGTTGGGCAGGTACAAAACACACATCAGAATATAGGAAAGGGGGCACTTTGGGTCCTGGAACTTTTCAATAATTCTAAAAATAAAAGGAGGAATATGTAGGGAAGAATTACATGGGGGAATTTTAACAAGTTCTTCTGCAAAGAACTAGTAGCAACTTACTGTGCACGCTTACGGCGGAGTATAATATGCAGAGTTATAACTCAAGGGGAAAAAAGTTAAGTGAGAAAATGAGATTTTTTTTTTTTTTTACCTTTTTTGGAAATGGGACAGAATTACATGATTTTAAAGGTCCTTTGTTTTTGGTACTTTTAGTTTCTCTGTTTGTATTTCTTTTATCATTCCAGAATCAGGAAAATATTTTTAATAACATTTGCATTTCCAGACCAGCAGGGCTTAAATTTTAGTTTTTATCGTTGTTTGATCTGATTGTAGTTTAAAATGTCTGACCAAATAACAAGGGCCCTGGGAGTTTAAATCCTCGTTATTGTTTTGCTCATAGACATGTAAATAGAACAAATTGCCTCTTTTTTGGTGAGTTCTGATCATATTTTTTCCAGCAATGTAGTCAAATTGACAGAATTAAAGTGATAGAAACAATACAGTGTCAGAAAATCATGGAAGTTATTCAAGTCTGTATTTGGCATAAAGAGTCTGTGCTACGCAGTGGCGCTTGTCATGCATGCTTTTAGGGATAGGTGAGAGGTGATTTAACAATTATGTGTGTCTGATGCCTTGTCTACACATGTGCGCCATGGTTTTCAACTTAACAGGACTGGCAATTAGGCTTCTGATTGGCTAACATGGCAGTACGGTTAGAGTTATGCCACCTGTTGTTTTGGCGTGCTTTTGACGGCGCATTTTAGCGGGTTCATGTGGACATAAATTTTTTAGAAGACAATCTTCATATGGGCAGGGATTTTTTTTTTAACGGAGGAGGAAAAACACCGTTTTAAAATATACCCGTGTATGTGTGGACAAGGCATCAGTCTGCTGTTCCTGTAGCAGGACTGAGGGAGCAGAGACCAGCCCGACATAGCCATTGCGATGGCTAACACTGCGTGACCTCTCACTGGCCAGCACGTACAGTCTCACTGAAAAGCATCAAGACCACCTGTTACTTTTAGGCAAATGGTTAAGGTAGCTGTCCAGTTTCTCTGCTGTGTAGCGGTCAAAGACTCGTCAGGCTTCTGAGGCACTTGGTGGAAGGTCACTGCTGTGGTCAATACGTCATTGTCCTTCATAATATTTTATTTTGGTTGGCAATATATTATATTGTTTGCAAATATATGACAGCTTTTGCTAATAAATCACTATCCTTGCTTCTTATATCATCATTCATGGTTATACATTATTGCACTTGGTAATTTTTCATTGCCTTTGAAATTATTTTATTTGATAATATATCACTTCTCTTGTTCATATATTTCAGTCCATACCTATATAATATTGTTTTGGCTACATATGGCCTTGCTAACATGCCACTGTGATTGCTTATATATTGCAATATCCTTGCCCTTATTTGATGGTACACTAGGATTGTTCAGAGACATTACCTAGAAGTTAGGCAATATGTAGATACAGTTGTGTTCGTTGGTGAGCTATTAGACATGACTCTAAGCCAAAACTATAAAACTCTGTGAAGAAACTTGTGTGCAGTTCCCTGTGGACAGAGTGGTAATGATATATGGACAGTTGGTGAGTGGCCACCCTGAAGTCTGAGATTGCCCTAACTTATGAACAAGCTTTTCAAAGTGCAGGGGAATGATTCCTTATAAGCCTAGATTCAGGGGTTTCAGAGAGACAAAGACTATACTAATACATACTGTAGGAGAAAGGGGGTAACCTACAGGATTTTGTCATAAGTTAAAAAGACTGGGAAGCTAGACATCAGTCATTATCAACTCGTTCCTATGGAGCTTCTACTTGTGAATTTCAGAAGAATGTATGTGGCAGTCGAAATTTACGAAAGGGTCTTTCTTTGTGTGCTGTTCATCCTTTTCACCAGTTTCTGCTAATATTATCCTTATGTATGGATTTCAATCAGTGATGTATTTTCAGGACCATTAATAGACCGACGATTGTACCGGCACTGAGGGGTGTGATTGAGTAAATCTTTCGTAAATGGATGAGTTGTTTTAAAATACTGCAGTTTTAAAGAATGCTATATGGTGCTATGATAACAGCATTTAGGTAGGTGAACTGCTGTGTTGTATGTAGCCAAACTGGTGGGTGGTTGAAGGTACAAAAAAGGGAATGAAAAGGAATAACTTAAATCAGAAGCATAGAGCAGGTATTTTAATAAAAAGGGATAGATCATATATGTTTATGAAAATGCCTCTGGTTGATAAGGCACATTCCATTGACCAAACACATGTTAATATTAATAAACGCCATTTGCATTGGTGGTCGCTGAGTGTCAGTGATATTGGGCATCCTTAAAGGTCAACTTCAGTTGCTGCAGGAAAGCCAGATTCTCAGGGGTGTCACGAGTGGTCGTGGGGTTTAAACATGCAGGGTGTTTTTAGAGAGAGGACCTGACTCTGCCAGTCACTTTCCCACAGAGCCTAAAGCAAAAGCCGAATACAAATGTCTTCTAAACAAATTGGTTGCAGTGTGGGTTAGAAATCCAGGACCATACTGTACTCTCTCCCTAAACTCTTTACTAACTGGTCTCCTTCCAAGGAGCTTAAAAAGGCTGGTGGAGAAATTTAAATGTCTTTAGCGATGAACTTAACCTTCGTACTGCCTTTAATGGTGCAAACTGAATAATGTGCCCTCAGATTCCACCAACAGAGGTGCTTGACCCCTGTTTTGGAAAAGTGTCAACTGTAGAGGCGCTAATAGGGTCCTCCCGCTAGACCTGTCACCACTGATTGTCTGTGGCGAGGGGAAATGGCAGCAGAGAGTGATAAACTGAAGCTTCTTAGAGGTACAAGGCACCTGCAAACGAGGAACTCGGCCTGACGCCCAAATTTACACCACAGATGGAGGATAAGTCTGCTGAGAGATATTAATATGTATTTGAATAAATGTTCAGATGATAGTACCTAAAACACTTTCCACATAATGTAGCTTGACAGTATATTTGTACTAATAACCCCTGAAAGTGGTAATAAAATAGTATGAGGCTTACTGTATGGATGATTAATGCCAGTGGGTAATTAAATTCCATTAGGCTCAGGTTTCCTTGCCCATGGAGCCAATGCCAGTTAGACCCAGAAGATGAATGCTTTTCAGAGCTGTGCTTTGGCATTCTGGTCCTGAAGAAAGGGTGCACTAGTTTAGGACATCTGCTGCCAATTGGAGCTTACAGATAGCCAATGGTGCTCCAGGGCACCATATCCCTGCTGAGAGGGACACCCTGCTGAACTGTTTAATGAAGGCCAGCCAATGAGATTTCAGATTTTCTCATTTCCCCCTTGGTCCCACCCTCACCACTTGTGTCCGGAGGTGATGCCAGCAGTGGAAATAGACTCCTAGTTCAGGCCCCCGTTCACTCATACTGCATAGAAGTCAGAACCCGCTCTACCCTGCATGCCCACCTGCTGTTATGTGGCTGCACTTCCCCAAGGCTGGCATTCATGCATCCAGGAAGTAGTCCTCCCCCTTTGTAGATAGCTATGGTAATGACCCACCCGGGACTGTTCGGCACTGCATAAGGTAAGGTGCCGCAGCACCGCATCCAGGTGGAGCAGCAGGCAACATAAGCATTTCATTAAATATTGAAGCAACCGTTTTCAGTTACAGTGACAGGAAAAAAAGAGCTTTGGCTACATTCCAAAAGCGACTAAATATATGTCTGGGTTTTCTTCTGCCCCCCCACCCCCCTTCATTCCAGTCTCTTCTCTAATCACATTCTGGTTTTACTTGACCTTTCTTCTGCTAATTAGTTGCCTTCTTGAAAAGCATTATGGGTAATACATCTTGGGCGAGGCAGCTTCCCACTTTCCGCACCGGTAATCACTCTAAATGTATGAATGATTTATTCAGAGGAGCCATTTCTCACAATCTTAAAATACACAAACCATAAAATACACCCCAATTATTACTTCACTCTTCAGGGCCGAGGAACAACACGCTGCACTCTCCGTAATTCTAATGAGACCGAGGGAGAGGGCATCTGTGCAGGGATAAACAAGGGGACGCTCCGGGGGTGGATGACTGCTTGCTGATGAGGGTGGTAATGGGTTTGCAGGCCACACCCTCGCTGTGTGATATGCTGTTTATGGTCCTGTGGCCACGGTGAGCACAGGTCTCTGTGCCGCTTCTCGTCCCTCGTTGCTTTGAGCTTGCAGTAGTAGTGCTGGCCTTGCACCACAGACCAGCTGTACAGATTGGCCACATACAAGGAGGTATTTGGTGAGTGCCTGGGTGTACACAGCAGGGTAGCCTGTGAGCTTTGTTTGTAAATGCCCATTTTACTGTTTTAATAAACTGAATGAAATGGATATTAAAACTCAGCAATAACCATCTGTTTAGTATAGTCAATTGCTGTGCTTTTTATTTTGTTTTATTAAACCTTAAATTAAATAATCAATCAATAATTTTTAATGAACATTACATACAAATATCAAACCCATACTATTTGTTTAGAAAAGCCATTTTTAATACACTTATTAGTAAAATTTCCTTTTATTGTTGGGAATGTAAATTCCTTTGAAATTAAATCTGGTGACACATATGTTGCATGTTTCACGGCAGAAGCATGAGCTTTGCAGGCTACAGTATGCATTAATTAAGTATGATGTAAATAGGAAGGAGAATCCATTTCTCAGAGGACTTATTCGATTTAACTCTATAATTGCAAACCATCTTCATGGCTAATATATAATAGTTTTTTTTGTACTTGGCACCAGCTGGTATGGAGTTAATGATGGAAGGTTTGGGGGGGGGGGCTGAAATGATGTCTTACAAGATGTAATTCTGTACAATAGGTGCGCAGTTCAGTCCTTTTTGTTGTGTATGACATAGGAAATATTTCAATGAAATTTTACACTGAACTGTTTTTTTTCCAAGTCATGTAGGATAGCATCATGGAGGTTGCCAGTGTGATAGCACGTGCTGTCATCCATTAATGAAACTCGTGGGAGTGCTGAGGTCTTAGGTGTTGGAATAGTGTACTGACTGCCCCATTGCCTTGTGATGTGCATGTGTGGGTCTGTTGTAGGAAGCACTGGATGGCCCAGCAATTGCGGGGCTCCCAGCCTCCCTGCCTTGTGCACTTCATGGAACATCTTAGTGTCAAAAGCATATGCAGCCATGTTAAGTGTTGGTTTCACTCATGTTGGAGTCCCTCCCTCTGCACAGCCTGGTGCCATATTGTAGAGAGAGAGGCTCTTCCCCGCTGCAAAAACCGTGTTGTGTTTGTGGGGCCCAGAGAGCTGCATTGCCTCCCCCCTTCCCACAGCCCCGTGCCGCGAGAATGAAGCGTTAATCACAAGCTCTGCCAACAGCCACGTGGCATCCATCACCGGCACGCGGCGCGGAAGGCCGGTGGCGGGGAGCGCGGCCTTGGCCGAGCCGGAGCACCACTCCTGATGCGCGAATGCCGTTGAGCAGCAGGTGCCATATTACTGTGTACAGAAAAGCAATTAGGGAGCATATTGGATGAATGAAGAGTGCATTAATATTAGCAAGTGCATTTGTCAGTGGCTTTGATGTGAGCCTCTTTCTTTTCTTTATGCAACATTAAGATTGTGGCACTCATAAATTCTCTGCTTAAATTGCCATCTGTTCCCTTGTCAGGCCACACTGAGAAAAGGGGGTGAGGAGAAAGAAACAGCAAGGGGAAATTTAAAAATAAATATTTTTTTTTGAGGAAAGGGACAAGCAAAACCATGTTATTCAGGCATATCCTTAACTTTCTGTTTGTAGCCTGTCAGTTTCAAATGGGAGGCATTCTTGCTATTATTATTGAGAAATAACTTCTGCTTTTGTATCCTTTGTTCTAATGGAATTATTTTTCCATAACTTATGTTATTAATTGCAATAAATAAGCAGTCAGAGGAGATATGTTCTCCACACAGCTGGTGCTGGGGAGATTTGGGCAGTATGTTTGAATAATGCTGCAGAATCTCTGTCACGTCTGCTTTCTCTCTTTTTTTTTTTTTAAAGGGCAGGTTTGCTAATCCCTGGGTGAGTCCAGGCTGCTGAATCTTTGCTCTGTCACTTCAACCTTAAGGACTGCTTGATGACACCACATCCACTAGCTGTCACCAGGAGAAGTGTGCCACCAATCCCTGTATCTGCAAATGGGCTCTCTCCATGCCACGGCTCGGACAAGTCACCACCATTGTCCTTCATACATTTCCTGACGTCAGCTTTGGCGACACCACTAGCCCTAAGCTGCCATCAAGCACTGCTGAACCGTCCCTTCTGGAAGCTGGCCGAGCAAAGGTGGCCCAATGCCCCCACATTGCAACTTCACTCCTTCATCAGCAAAATGTCAGAACATTCTCTATGTTTGGACAGGCTGCTTAGCCGGAGATGCTGCCCAGCAAGATGCCTCTCCCACTGCAGCCTTCCAGTGTGTGCACTTCAAATCAGCCAGGAAGCTCCAAAGTAAATCTCTCATTTTTACAAGGCCCCTTTCTGCGGTTAGCCTTGTTATAATGTGGCTTGCACTGGTTATCGTAATCAAACTGGTGGACTGTTAGTCCTTCCCTGAGGAACCATTTTTAAGAAACTGCTCCATTATTGAGATATTTAGTCTTCTGAAAATAATTCTCAAAAATCTCTGTTTCCAAATTTGTCAGCCAGCTAAGGTTTAACAGACTTGTCAGTAGCTGTAGCCTTAATCTGTGCAGCAGACACTGGTCTGGAGATTAAAGATCAGGAGACTTAAAAAAAAGTTTGGGTACTCTGTGCCAAAATTCCTCTCTAAATAAGCATGTTTAATGTGGTCTGCCTTACGGACCTCCCTGGTCGATGTTCATGGTTGTAGAGCTCCAGCGTCCCCTTTGAAACATAAGGCGTACTTGGCACATTCTCTCTATCTAGTGTTCTGAATTAGTCTGCCCCTTTCTTCTCTCTCTCCTTTCCATACTCTCTTTTTTTTGTTTTATGACTTGTGGCTTGCCTCAGAGCACACTAATTTATGAAAGCTCTACTGTACAAGCTTGCAGTCCGTGTGCCGCTCTCAGCAAGTCACAAGTTCAGCGGTCAGTGTAGCTAGTGGCTCATCAGGTCCCTACATGATCCAGTTCTGACACTTTTCTATTAATATTCATTAATATTTCTATTTATGTTCTGCATAGTACCAACCCCCCTCCATGAGATCAGTTTAAGAATTGCATATTTTAGGAGTGGCATCTAATTGATCTAATTCTGTTGTAATGTATGATCTTTAAGGCAAAAGGCTAGTAAAAGTGGTAATGCTCCTTATCTCTAGTGAGCTGTGTTTGAGGATTGGTGGTGGATGGGGGCTCATGCTGATGTAACTGTCCATTGGTGATGCCATCGCCACCAGGGTTGTCGTTCGACATACAGTACTCACAGAAAGTCTTAGGACGCTTGCTGAATTCTGTAACAGTGTTGCAAATTCATTATTTTCATAACAAAAGCCCATTGACAAGTAATGTTTAACATATCTTCACAAATTTTCCGCAGACTTTTTCTTTTATTAAGTGTCATAATTCTTTGACTAACTCATTCGGTTTTGGTCCTGTCGTTTTGCTATTAATTGCAATTGTAGTCATTGGTTCTCAAAGTGATACTAAACACAAATGTTTGATGTTTTATATTATTGCGAAGGTGTTACTAATTAAAAAGCACCCAATGAGACTGCTTTCCACTGAACTTTTTAATCAGAATAGCTCTTTTAGTACTATAGTTTGGGTTTCAATTTATTACTTGAAATGAATGTTCTACTTAAAACTACTGGTTGTTTCCAATGTGATATATATTTTTCGTAAATATATGAATGAAGTAATGCTGTTTGTTATAAAAACCAATGCATTTTCAGTCTTTTACTGAATTAAAAAAGTGTCTCGGGATTCTGTCAACACTGTAGGTGCTTACAAACCATCTATAAGCATCTGCATAGGCACTCACTCTGAATGGCACAAAGAGAAACACAGGTTTGCAAGTGGCAACACACACCCTACAAACGCAGATGAGCTCCTACTTTGTTGATGGAACTCGATTACACATGAAACAGCGAATATGTCCACAGACTTTAGGTTAGTGTCATATATATAGTTTTACATCTTTATCCGTTTTTTTAATATTTCACATAAAGTTTGCACTTTATGCTGAAACCAGAGACTTTGTGGTAATTTATGTAATTTCTCATAAAGTATATAAGTCACCAGTAATATATGGCAGAATAGCACAGTTCAGCATAGTTTCATATGCATATTGTGAATGAAAGAAAGATAAGTCCAGCAATGACTATTCTGTATTCACACTCGGAGGTGTTTGAGTATTCTTCATTTCACAGCTAGATTTAATAAAGTAAAATCTGCATAAGGTCAAGGCATTTGGAACAAAGGAAATACCAGGTTCTGCTGTGTGGAACATTTATTTAAAGCCTTATCTGACCCTGGATGCAGAGAGTCACACTTCTGAGGCGGCAAAGGAAAAAATAAAGGGTGCTGGATGAGCGCATTCCTGTCATTTCTTGTTGCCCTGTCCGGTGATTAGCATCCAGGCTGCTTTCCGCACACGCTTGCATCATCATTTGCGTCGGGCTCACACTGGATATGAAGGCTGTACAGGTTGTGGAATAGGATGGGGGTCTGTGTGGCAGCTAACTTCAGGCTTGGAGCTCATGTTGTAGACATGGCAGTGGATTTGTTTCCCTTTTGATTTGGTGCTTTTGATCTGTGGCGCGGTGACAGCAGCAGGCGCGGTGGTCTCCCCGAAACCTTTCAGAGCGCTTCTTGCGCCCTACTCGGCTAGCAGGGTCACCACTAAGAGCCAGCTCGCTCTGCATCCCCCTGCTCCGAAGATGCCCCTGCTTCACTGCTGAGGACCCACCCCCCACCTTGAAATGTGTTATTTCCCTTGGAGGCGCTGTATTCGCCGCCCTGTTCGCTTCCCGTGCTGCCCTTTTCCCGTAGCTTGCCGGCAGCTCCTCTTCCACGCGGCAACCCTTGTGAATCATGCGCCACACCCCTGATCTGAGGGGGATCAATTTGCTGCCAGTATGCTTGAGCAAGCAGGGAGCTCTCTTCATTCACTTAGAGTGACCAGGCAGCAGCTTCTCTACATGCCGCTGGGTCTTCGGCTCGCCAGGGGAAGGGGAGGAGCCAGAGTCACCAAGCGGCCTCATTGCCTCACCCCAAGAGGCTGGCAGAGTGCTGAGAGGCTGGTGTAGGGTGAAAAGGGTACCTGCAAAGTCATTGTTCCATTACATATCTGTATTTAAAGCCACTTAAATTGCCTCCAGAAGATTACCATGAAGCAAAACTTTCCTGTTAGCTTAACCAATGATTTGCTTGCCGTGCTCTCAGCGCTCTGACTGCTTCCTGTGTCGGCTGTTCTGACAGCAAAAACATCTACTCAGAGATGTTGGACGCTTCATTTTCTGCCTGTGCTCTTTGTCTTGTTTCAGGGGTGTGTTCCCCCACGCGAGAAGAGGAGGAGGAAGAGGAGACCATTTTACACTCAGACTTCTGAGCACTCCCATGTCTCCCCCTGAAGGTAAGAGCAAATTCTCTGTACCTTTCTCCACAGTCGTGGAGGCTCAGGCTGAGATTTGAGGCTTTTTGGGAGCTTTGAGTGGGATAGAGAAGGCAGTAGTGATTGGGGGGGGGGAGCAGTGAGGAATGGAAGAGGCTGGTGCAGAGTCAGGCCTATTCTCTGAGTCTGAGGAAAAATGGAGGCATGGAAGCAGGAGCTCTCTCAGTCTTCCCCTCCTGCCTCCTCCCACCAGTCTTCCTCCTTGTTCCTGCTTTTACCTTTTTCCCTGGGAACCTGAGCTGGGGTAATCCCTTTTTAGCTCAGCATCACAGACACCTGGTCAGCCCCTGGTGGGAGGGTTAACATGCCAGAGTTGTCGCTCAGAGTCGGAGTGAGGATGTATGAGAGCAAAACGCAGCGGGTTGGTGGTTCCCCGCTAGGCTCCATGACCGTGTGATAGGGCAGGTAAGAAGCAGACAGACAGACGCACACCCACACACACGCAGGCCGGCTCCTCCCTCCTGGGCTACACGGCCTGACCCAGATGTGTTAAAGTGGGTCAGGGGGGCCGCAGAACTGCCCGCGGGAGGCCTGCCCTGATTAAAGCCAAATTGCAATTGGGAATTGAGCGCAAGCCCCTCCCAGCCCCTCACCTGCACCACTAATCACACTTAAATCACTGACTTTATCCCGCCATTGGTGGCGCCGCTCATTTCACACATTTCCACATCATTCCTTCTGTATGGAGGCCATTGCTGCATGTGCCCTAGTAAAAACTAGTGTCCTTGCAGATCACGGTGTATAAATCATATGTGACCATTACCTCACTCCCCTTCCTTTGTTATACAGAAGGCTAGTTTGTTGTCCTCTTTGGTACGCTATGGAAGTTGGTCTTGTTGCTCTTGGAATGGAGCTGGGTGTTGAACTCTCGTCAGCCAATTCCAGCACGACCCTCCTGGCTGTTAAAGCTGGTCGTTCCCAATGTAACTCAGCTATGAAGGCATCATGAGGCTGGAGGGGTTGTTTGCTATTAGAGCAGCCAATGTTAGTGGCCTTGTGGAATGTGGCACACATTCCCCGCAAAGATGGAGAGAGAGAACAGAACAGGGTGATAAAAACCCACTCATCATGAAGAAGACCTGTACCCCCCTGTCTTGGTAGGTGGGGTGTGGCATTAGGTAGTGACAGTAAAAACCTGCCTGTCGTCACAAGGGTGGGGGCCTTGACTGAGTGGTGTGGGACAGTGTACTGGGACGCTGCGACGGCCTGCTTCACTCCCAGTAAAGATAGCGTGACATGCTGCAGTGAGGGCCATGTGCCTACGGCCAACTCACCCAGAGCTGACAGAGAGAGAATGTGCGCTTTGTCCAAACTGGCCCGATTTCAGGGTAGCTGAGTGGTCCATGCGCAATGCCCAGGAATGTGCTGTCAACATCTATCCATATTGGAGGGACAATGGTGATTGTTAAAGCAGTGAAGTTTGTTGGGCCCATATGTTTATCACCCCCATCCTGCCTGAAGGAGCGCTTGCCTGTACTCTCCCTGGAACAGCAAGGGCGGGGGGGGGGGGGGGACCAGCGGAAACCGGGCTGCAAACTGGCTGGCCGGCACCCAGCTGCGGCGAGACCGCCGGGAGCTGTGCCAGGCCGCGCTGCCCCCATCGATCGTGCTCGTTGACATTCATAGCTTGTTAGCTTCTATTAGGACTGTGTTTTGTTCCTGAAATTAAGCAAATTTGATTTTGCCGCTATAAATGGTAGCTCGCCATATAGAAACTAATTACATTGATGGAAAATTCACATCAGTGCTGGAATGAGTATTGGGGAAAGGAGAGGAGAATTGTGGCGGCTGGATAGAGAGCGGTCAGCATGGCCATTAGTACTTCCTATGTGCTGCTCTCAGTAATGGCTGGCTGCTATCTGACTTTGTCCCTTTTCAGCTCCTTCACTGTGACTGACAAACATCATGCGGGTAATTCTTAGTCTAATATGAATAAACCAGATACCACTGTTTTCTGAAGACGTTTGATCATACTGTTAAAGGTAGCCCTCGAACCTGTGACTTATTGTAAAGAACAGCCATCGTGCTGGATGTTGAACTGACAGGTAAATTTTGTGTCTTCTGGTCTGGTCCATTGTTGTGATGATGAGAAAAGAGGTACAGCTACACTTAATATGTGTAACAGACAGAAAAACATGCTCATCTGGTTCCTTTTGGAGGAAGATATTCCAGATGTCTGATTGACACTGTTCAGCTCCAACCTTTATCTTTTTTCCTTCTGTGGGTGTCTGTTAATATTGGTGGGGAGGGGGGGGGGGGGGGGGTTTTGGTGACTCAA
>JABFDZ020000066.1:8149353-8162180 GCA_019775955.2 Pollimyrus isidori | reverse complement strand
CAATGGAAATGTGTGTGAATATTTTACATAATATTGTAATGACCTCGTTTATTAAACTGTCTGCGATATTGCCTCTAATATATTGTTACAGACCCCCCCCCCCCACCACCACCAAAAAAAAAGAAAAAAAAAACCCGAAACAAGAACGGCGGTTTATGAAATTAAATTTTGAGTGAAGGCAGGCCTATTAGTACTTTGACATGAGTGATTTAATTTGCACCATGCTCTCCAGACACCTCTTTCTAATGCTTATTTAGTATTCTCTAAACATTCAAAATAATGCTCTCATTACTGGCTGGGCCCCGGCTGGCCCTTTTAAACACACGCTCAGTGTCAGCGTGAAGTTCACCCGTGTTGGAATTCATCTGCTGTGCTACCCCTGTGAGTCTGCTGAATACTGAAGACTGAGTACTGAGTCAGTCACTAGGCAGTGCGCTGCTCCACAGCTAGAAACAAGAGGGGACCTTCCTGTGTACGCAAGGTTATTTGCATTCACTGTGTGACCGATTTAAAGACTCTTCATTTGCTGGCACACCTGCGTGGTACCATCACCTTCTTTAGTGTTTTCATTTTTAAGTGGTAAGCCTGAGCTTTGCGTCACTCTAACTGATCACTGGTTGTCCTTTACTGGGGCCCTATCCTGGGAACCCAAATCTGACACACCCCCAAGGGGGGACATGTCACATAGCAAGTGTGGTGGCTCCTTTATAAATCATAGTGAGTCACTCAGTGCAATATTTAAGGAACGTAGCATGTAACTTTGAAGGATCAAAGTTTAAATTCCTGATGAGCTTGTGTTTTAATACTCACGAATCTATCAAATTATTATTATTATTATTAATAATAATATAATTGTAATAATAATAATAATGCTAATTGATAATAAAGATTATTATCATTATTAACATTAATAATAATGCCAATAATAATAATTGTCACTTTTGATTTTATTATTACTGTGGCAGTTTTTCTCAAAAGAAACTTAAAATTTTGTCCCATTATTTTGTTACATTTTTCAATAGATTAATTCAGGTTAACTGCCATGTTCAAGGGTACAAGGGCATGAACCCTCTTGGGATATCTATGTTAAAACTCTGTTTTGTTGCCAAGCAGCTAAATCAAATTAAAATAAAGAAACAAAACAGAATGATTGTCCTGTGACACTCTTGCCACTGATTTGTATGCATGCCATGGTGATGTCTGGGGACAGGACATAGCCCGTCATGGACTTTAGTTTCAGCGAGGAGCAATTTCCCGCACAGGCCTGTGGAGGCCAGCAGGAGGCAGCCCTAGCGGCGTAAGAGGCGGCCGCTGCTCCGCAGTGGGGTAGGAGAGCAGTGCAAAGCCCGGTGTTAATTGAAAGTTGTCTAATGAAGTAAACTTGAGAGGGAGGGGGAAGAAAGAGACAAAGAGAGGGCAAGAAAAAAAAAGTTCTTTAATTATGTTTACCCAACAGGCTTTGCTGCCTAATTTAAATAGCATAAACATCTGGACTGGAGCAACATTAGAGTCGTGGCAGTAGTCAAGCAAATCTTGTGGAAAATAATGAAATTAGATCCCTTGTGTTGTGAACGAGGAAGGGCACGATACATCCGTTCCATGTTAATAAAATTTCCATGAATGACTGAATACAATTAAGGAATTGTCAGTTGCAGCAGTGAACTTTTGTAACTCATAGATGTTTGCATCATTTGATTATGGTGGCAATTTAAAATTGTTTATTAGTGTCTGTATTGGGGTATTAATTCTGACCTTTATTATTGGCCACAATTATGGTAGTTTGTCTGAGGTTCCAGTGGCTTCCTCCTGAGGGGGTGTTACTGCAGTCATTCAGTGCATGATGTCGGCACTTTTAGCAAAATACCTACCAAAGGTACAGTTGTGTACTGTTATATACATTGTGCAGGGCAAATAAGGCAATCAATCACATAATTCAGATGTGAAGTGATTGTGAGCAAATCCTCCTATATTCTGAAGGGGCTTAATACAGAACAGACCTCTGGTCCACATAGAGCTGAGAGATGGGACCATGTACCCTTACTTCTTTAAAGCTAGGCACTTGAACACCTTGTAGCCATCAATTATATCATAAAACAGGAAGGATGTTTGGGTCTCAGGTGGGCATGTTCTATACAGAGGAGATTTGTATTGTTTGTTGAAAGGCCAGTTTCCCTAGGTCTAACACGGGACAAAACAAGAGGCGTATGCAACACACCCGCCTCTTAATTTTACATGCAGGCTCCATCAAGTGCCATAGCACAATACATCACTCAGTTCTGCCCACAGCAGCTTAGGTACCCAGCTGACAATAAGTGTTATGTGTGTTTCGGGCTGTGATGGTCTGAGCTTCTATTCCAGGGATGTTGATTCACATTCACACCCGCCCACTGGCATAGTGGTCCAGGGCTGGAGTGGAGTGTGGGTTGGGTGATACAGACAGGGCCACCACAGAAATGTGAATGAAAATGGGGTACTTCAAAGACACAGAGAGGCCATATCTAATTGCTTCCATCTTGGTTTACTGCTGCAGACTGAAGAAAAGTCTGTTCAGCAAGATTCTGATCAGCACAATCTCTTTGTGGTTTTTCAGGTTCTGATCCAGCAGCCTACTGTGTTTCATGATGATTCCAAGTGGCAGGCATTTTTGGAGAATAAACAGTATTGGCTCATCAGTTACTGTCTCCTTTGCTACAAAGGAATCTCTTTGTCACTCAGTTCATCCTACAGCCTGCTGTCCATACTCCTTTTGTCCTTCCAAACAACTGAAAACTAAATAAGATATTGACTATTAAGACTGTTTAGTGCAAAGACCCACTTAGCTTACAACAGTCCTTGTTCGTTCCATGTTCTTTCAAATTGATTATACTGAGATGGCAAACTAGCAAATCTGCAGGCTTCCTGTACTTGTAATTAGCCTTCGAATTGTGCCAAATAAGTAATCCTTCCCCATTGTACTTTGCAGCTAATGCTAGCACCACATATGTAAGGATAAAGTCATTGTACAGTACTTCATAGTGCACGGTTCCTCCATCCATGTCAATAGCAGTTTACTTAGTGAGAGTTACTAGAAGTCAGAATGTGCATGACGGTGTCCTGTCAGTGATGTATACTCTGTGCTAAAATTGTAGACAGGCATTTTTGGAACTTGTGTTGGGGTGGTTTATGTGGCGGGGCTGATAACTTTGTTCCAGTCTTAGGACAGTGTCTGTCTAACGTCCTCTCTACCAGTATACCATGAGTGACTGGGTGAGATGTCGTGTGCATGCATCATAGAGGACACAACCTACATATTTTGCATGGTGGGTATGTACTACCAACAGCCTGCATGGCTTACCCATTAAAGATGAAAAGGGGAAAATTACTCCTCACTGCAAATACAGTTTCTTCGTTCCAGGGACCAAAAGCAGAGTCAAACTGATATGTCATAATCTAATTCAACCATTTACAGATGTATTTCCATGTTTGCATAAAGGTGTATAAATACACACATGCGAGTATGTACTTCGGTTCTCGAACTTAATCCGTTCCGGACTTCGGATCGAATCCTAAAATTTTAGAGTTATGATTGAATTTTTCCCATAAGAAATAATGGAAAACCATTTAATTACACCTAAATATGTTTTTCTTTTTAGTATTTGAACACAAAATGTACTGGATAAAACAAGAAGAGCATTTTTTTCTTAATGGCTTCCAAAACGATAAAGATCTTATCTCAACATTACCCCTGTCCTGCCCCAATCGTCCACTCCTTCCGTGTGCCACGGCCCCTTGTTAACCTCATGTGGGATCCCCATGTGATCAGCTGTTTCTGATTGTTGTCATTAGTCCTCTGTATTAAGTCTGTGTTTTGGTTTCTTCCCTCAGTGGCTTAAAGTAACGTATTCTGATCCTGACGCAATGCATAAAAATTAAGTTTAAATAAATGACATAAATGCTCTAATAGTACACTTAATGTAGTTAGTGGTTTATTTATTGTTAGTTACTGTAATGTTGCGCTGCTTTGTTTGGTTAATTGTCCAGTCTGTGAAGAAGGCATCCAAGTAAGAATTGTATTGTAGTATAACTCATTTCCTGGTGCGCACAATTTATATTAGGTCAGCGTTCACGGTTCGGCTTCTGATATTTAGATTGAGCTTTAGGTCAAACTGGTTTGTTCGACTTTCAAGAAATTTGAGTTCTAGTGAGTTTGAGCACCGAGGTACCACTGTATAAAGAAGGACAGACATATTCACATTGTATTGAAGCTAGCTCAGGGCGATCCAGCATATTGTACTAATTGTCTATGCCTTCCCTCGGAAGTTTAAAAAGAGGAAAAAGTAGATGAACGTGAGTCTTGGCCAGAGGTCTAAAGTAAATCACCGGAGCAGAGAACCAAGTGAGGGGAGAGGGATTTGAGAAACTGGCAGTGCCATGGAAACACTGACCTCTCCCACAAAGCCCTGTGTCTCTCTGCGCAGAAACAGATGGGTAATAGCACACGCCTGGAATCACGCTCTACATAATGCCGGTCTGATGATTGCAGACCTGATTAGCCGCCATATGCTCGCTGAAGGGTTGGGGAGAGAATGGAGCGGCGAGCTAACCCCCTCTGATGCGATGTTTTTGTAGCGTGGCTGCTCTGCCAGCGGCCAGACCCTCGCAGGCGGGGGGGAGCGAGCCAGGGAGCAGGGCTAATGGACCGATGAAAGTCAGCGCTTACGGAGCATGGACACAAATCTGTCCACAGGCCACAGACGGCACACAACACAGCACAAAATACTGCATGGCACGGCTGTACGCGGCACAGCACAGCACGCACCACAGATCACTACAGCCCGCCCCTGCACTGGACTGTAACAGAACACATTAATCCCCCCCCTTCGCTATCTGCTTGGAAGGGGCTCGGATTTAAGTGCTGGGAACTAAAAATATTCTTTAGGAGGGAAGGAAGGCCATGCACTGCCATCGTAACACTCTTCTGAAGTTTTGTTTGTGCATCTGAATGATGTAGTGTAACGAGTCTGCTAAAATGATTGTATGTCCGCTGCTTATTGGAGGATCAACTTACCTGCTGGTCCCTGGGGCTCTGAAAGCAGAACCCCAGCCCTCTTTATTGGCAAGCAGTGAGACACTGTGCAGCACAGCTACACAGAGCACTGTTTAAACAAAAATGACAGCAGAGGCTGGGATTTCTCACTGGTGTCATGAAATTTATCCGTCACCCATTTTCACATAGTCCATTGAAGTTTTTTTTTTTTTTGCATAATCTGTAAGCACCTTTTTGGCCTACTTACCATAACATGATTCCTCTGTTCGTAAGATTGTATTTGGGTCAACTTCATTTTAATTCTCTTTCATTCTTATTCTGTTCCAACAGAGTCCTGCACACACTACAGCGACATCATTAATTCAAATGTAGGTCAAGCTATATTTTATGAACTAGAACCAGTATTTACATTTTTAATTAAGACATATTAGTTGCCTAGAGATTAAAACAGATTCTCAAACTCCTTGGCCGTTTTTTTTCTCAAAGAATTTGAGGAGATGATATGAAGCTGATTGCTGGGTGAATCCTGAAATCATTAAAATGGAAATAGCGTTCCTGAGAGCGGTTTTATATTTAGCTTTCAACTGCAATGATGATATCCTGTCCATGATCTCACGATATGCTAGGATGGTTATTTTGCTGGCATGTGTAGTATTTCATCACGCTTTGCCACTTTGGGTGGTAGCTTGCCACTGCTGTGTGCCACTGGGCCACTATCATGTGCCACATTGCCACTGTCTTGTGCCACCCTGTCACAGCCATGTCTGTCTGCAGTCAGTCAGCTATACCGAGAGAAAGAAGCCGTTTGTTGTGTTTGAGGAAACACAGGTCAGTGGCATGTGTTTGCAAAGTACTCCTAAGAACTGAGTTTTTGAGGAATGGTTTGAGGAACTGTTATGAGCATGGTCTTGTAGCTTAAGCTGGCAGTTATGAAATGTGAAGTGTTACCTGAATGATAGTGCTAATCAAAAGAACAGCTTCTGACTAAAAATGCCCTTCTTAAATGTTTACATAGGTTGTACAGAGCGTTCATGACAGGATAACCTGGAGTAACAAATAAGAGTAATAGAAACAAGACACAGATACATGCATGTGATATTGTATGTAGCATTATACAGGTGCCCAGCCAAATGCTTAAAGTTTTTTTACGCATCTTAAGAATCTATAAATAAGAGTGATGTAGGTAGAGGCTGGCATTCCGCCCAGGATACCCTGTGCTTCCTGCTACAGGCTCCAGGCTTCCTGCGACCCTGTATTGAATAAATGGTTGGAAGATGTATGGTACGATAACAGAAAGTGTATATGGTGCCAATATACTGATGTATAGGGGTGTAAGGTCATCAGTGTACGACTGTCGAAAGAGATTGGGGGGTGTGGCAGTCACTCAGTGTATATTTAATTCAAGATATCTTGTAAAAAGAATTGAGCTCATGTTAACATTTAATTACCCCTCCCACAAGTGCACGAGGAAGTGCTGGTTTCCCAAGTGAGCTAAATTGCAGTTCCTCCTGTGGAACATCTGCATGCATGTAACCGATTTATTGCTGGTGATGGGGTATCTGCAGTGGGCTTGGGGGTCGGGTTCGCACTGCTGTGTGTGCATTGGTCAGTCTGTAGCGGGCAGTCTTGGCTGTATTAGTAAGCCATGAACAAGGTACCCGCTGCGCCCGCTGTCTTCGATTAACACTCATGGAGCTCCTTTTTACAGTGCCAACCGAAGCTCTGTTGGTGCCTCTGCAACAATGGTGCTCGAGGTGGATGAATCGATTGTACAGCTCATCACCTGCCCTTAAAAACAGCAAACGACTGTGGTTTACCCTGTAAAAGAGAGAAAACACACTACTTTGTATGCTAAAGTAATAACAGGTATTGATTTTTTTGCCTTTTTTTTAAACAAATTACACGTTTTCTGCTTAATTGCTGTGGATGATGCTATCTTGTATTTGATGTGGGGCACAGGTTAAACCTAGGAGAGGGCAGTGAGAAGGAAGGGCCAGGGGCCAGTATACAAAGTGGCCAGGTGTGGCAGCACGCCACGCCAGTGTTGGTGGGGCCCGCGCTCTCATGTGCCCGCCAGTGACGTGTCCTCTGCCTCTCCGAAATGCGAGGAAAGCATAGGGGGATGAAGCGGGAATAACAATAACAATAAAAATAAGCTTGTAGCATCCCAATCCCACTCATCTTGACAGAGCCATGCTGCTTCCTGTTTTAGTCTGAATGTCAACAGAGAGCCACATAATCAGAGTAAAGAGTTTATCTTTGACGAATGTTCCGTAAGTGCCATTAGATCAGTGACAGGGAATGCAATTCTCAGGTTATTTAAATGCAGCGCTGCTTCTCCACTGTGGATGATAAGAGGAAGAGATATGGTTCAATTGTCCCTTGAATCAATATTGCTCAGCGCTGTTTTATTTATCAGGGACATGTGTATGGTAAGTACTTGGCAAAAGGACTTTTGTTTTGACATTCGTGTAGGAAAACAGATATGAGCTTTTTAAACATTTTTTTTCCCCCTATACCCCTTGGCGAAAGTCCTGTTGACGCTTTAATTAGCTGCCATTTTTTTCTGTCTTCACTGTTGCAAAGTCCAGTTTCCTTTGTGATTTATTAGTCAGCCAAGTGCAACACAAGAAGTTAGGGTGCTTGATGCAGGAGCCCATGGCCACAGGAGGATAACTTTGGGGAAACAAAGTCTGCCCACCCTTGGAACCTTGCTGAAGCAGCCGCAAGCGGCGCATCCTTATCTTAGGGCTGCCGCCTTTGATGTCGCAACGATGCTGCGCCGCTGCCGATGTGCCCGGGATTGACACTGTGCAATCTCGCTGATCTCTATCGTTACATCTCCTTTGACATTAATGTGGCATTTCGTGTCGCAGGGAGGAAAAGTGATGTACAGTTCAGGGAATTATAATTCTTATGCCCTGAAAATGGCATATTCATATGAGCATGGAATTAGCTAGTCGCACAGAGGCTGAAATCTACTGCCGGCGGAGTCGTGCCTGCTCATGGGCCCATCTTATCTGTGTGGGCGGCACGGGATGCCTCCACCTGCCAGAGCCATCTTTGAAAGACAAGTCATCTTCTGAAATTCTTTTGACATTTTCGATGACTATCTGAGCCGAGCCACGCGACTGAGAGATAGGGTACAGCTTCAGATTATGAAGGTACTCTGTGGCTGTTTACAGGCCGAGGACGCCGCTGTTGGGCTGCGGGTCACGTGTGTAGGGGTTGTGGGAGAGGGGTCGAGGTCACTCTCAGACACATGTCTCCAGGTAATTTGCATGCTGATGCCCAGCGTGTCCATGAGGACCTGCGGGTAATTTGGGGAGATGTGTCCAGGATGGTGTTTTATATGCAAATGGCTTGTTTGCACGGCAAACGGGATATTGGCAATTAGGTTCCTCCGTGCATTCAGGTTCATTCAATGAATTATTCATCAGTGGGCAAAATGGTTGTGTACATTTTATTTTTGAGTAAACACAGCACATAGATGATCCTGGGATTATAAGCAGACCTTTTTTATCACTGTTGAGAGAGGAAGGGAAAGCAGGAGTGTGTAGCAGACTTGCATGCGAGGGAGTGACCAGCAGTGAAGGATGACACATGTGAGGGAAGACGCCCAAGATGGTCTGGGGTCAGAGTTCACATGGAGAAGAAGGCTGCCCCTTCTTTTTAAAGAAACCTTCTTGCATTGAGGTAGAACTGATATTTATTTCCATTCATCATACCCCCCTATATACACCCCACTCATCATAATATCAGAATGAAAGTTATAACCCATGTGAATTGTTGCAGAAGCAAAGATGTTGGATTAGGATTAATCAGGCTTCGGAGTATAAACAAGAAGATAAAGAGATGTGAAGCAGCAGAGAAAGTTTGCTTGTTCTTTACTTCCTGGTATCAAGGAGGGGGGCCTGTTTCTGTCACCAGTAATGCTTTTTAGATTAGAGTGGGATGCCCAAGGTAAAAAGACAGTAGGCTCTTATCTCTGCTGATAATCCCTCGGCAGCGTGCAGCACGTGAGCGTGTGAGAATGCATGCGATTGCGCTTGATCACGTGTGGCCGCGCTCTAACGTGCCTGCTTCTCACACCGACACTTTGGCTTTCCCGGATGTGCTGTCTGCTCCCGTTCCATATTCCATGTACTTTATATGCCAGGAGCACGGCTGGCCCGTCTGCTCTCATGGTACCGGTGCACTGTCATCATGGACCAGCGGAGGGAGCCGGTGGGGCACAGTGCTGGTTGCTTGGGTCCTTCATCATTCGCAGTGACCCATTGATGGTCAGGCATTGCCCAATAGTTCAGTTTGTAATCCGGGCTAGGTTTGTGTTTGTAACTATCTAGGTTGTGGATGTTCAACTGGACACAATGACTGATTGAGTGCTATCTAGTGCAGTGTTTCCCAACCTGGTCCTTGGGGACCTCCAGCAAAATCGTGGATTGTCTGGCACGAGGCTGGCTGAGAGGGTGTAAAAACATGGACCTGGGGGTCCCTGAGATCTAATTGAAGCACATGATATCTTTCAGTGTCCTCTGCACCTGAATCACAGAGCCCAGGAGCCATTGGCGGGGCCAGAAGTTTGTAGGAAAACCACAAAACTGAGTGGAGGATGGCCGAGAACCTTCCCGACACACCATGTGCTTAACACACTGCTCTCTATCCACCACAGAGTCCGCGGGAACAGCAGAGAAATCTGTAAAAACAAACAGTTAAACAAGGCTGAGGAAGAAGCAATCCAGAGGAAGGAGAAGCTAATCACAGGCGGATAAAGCGATACGAGCAGATAATCCTCCTGCATCATGGGAGGCCTGCTGAATTCAGCCATGAAGATTATAACACACAGCAAACATGTGACACCCATAATGGCAGAGCTATGGGGAAAGCAACACTTCCCTTCGAAGTCAAAGTGATGCAACGTGTAATTAAAGCAGAGGCGACCGGAAAGCATAAGGAAAAGGATAGTCCCTTTCTTCGCAGTCACGAACTAAATTACAGTATACTGTTTAACCCCTTCGGCTTTGTGCAGCTGGGATGTAAACAGAGTTGTACTGTTTTGGAGGGAGAGTCTCTGTGCCCAAAGTACGTGGGGATCGCCTCCTGAGCCAAACGGCTCCTCGCGAATTGCCTCCTGATCCGGGCCTCCCCTGGGACGGCCACACACAACTTGTCAGACTGGCCCCCATGTTTCCCCACAACGCAGACCCCGTCCGGCTGCAAAGCCTTTTATCTGCAGCTTACGCAACTTATAATGAGGTGTATTTTCCCCTCTGCTCGTTTCCCGTGGTTTATTACAGTTGGATGTTTTAAATCAGGATGTATGCATCGCTCCCAGCAGCAGGGTGCTTTTTGGGACTTGAACCCGCTGCCAGTCGGTCAGTTCTTTGGCAGGTATGCCATGCTAGCTGCTCCGTACTGCTCCCTCTGCCTCTGTAGCACTATTACGTATAGGCACTGGGTCACTGCCCCCAACCATGCTACCTCTCGGCTTTTCCCTGCCCTGGTCAGTCCCTTACCCCGGAGCCCCTGGCCACCCTCCTCATGTATCCAGACCTCCATTTTACTCATGATCTTAAGGATTACCCAACAGCTCGGGTGGAAATGCAGACATCAATGGAGACTTAGCCGTGCTCCAGCTCCATGGAGGAATTGTCAACCCAGGGAGAAAAATGTGTGTTATGTTACACTGATCATTCAAGCAAATAATGGAGCAATCATACACTGGCTTGTCAGTCCTCTGTTGTAGCATTACAATGACTGCACTCATTGGTCTGCTTCCAAGGAATGACAGTACCTCCTTATTTTTATTTTTCATACTCTTTATGTTGTGTGCCAAGCGGTTGCTGGGAGACCTCATGTTTGTCATAGTCTCTTGTAGCTGGTACATGAAGCAGAAGCTAAATCATAGATAAACCAGCTGCTGTGGTGGCCTCTCACCTTACTTTTACATGAAGCTAATATGCTCTGATGGAAATGATTGTATTCCCATGTAAGAGAGAGAGAGTGCTGAAACTACATTTTCTGTGTTTAGATTATTAACTGGGTGGGGTCTCACTTTTTCACAGCTTGGTGGAGCAAGCTGTGTTCTAGGTATAATGTTGAATTGCATCCGGTTCTTGTAGCTGTTCTCCAACATGCAAGGAAAATATTTGGGGGTTGGTGGTGGGACTTGCACTCCAGCCACTCTAAAAACTTCCCACATCTCTGACAAAGCAGACAGGACTCTTTTCTGCTCCTTGTGGTAGCTCAGTTGCAGCCGCCCACAGGAAGGCTGCGTGCATCATGAAGGTGGATGGGGGAAGGCCCTTGGGAGCGTTATCCTCAGATGAGTCAAAACCACTGGCGGTTCAATGGGGTCAGGCCTATTGGGGATCAGAACTGTTGTGGTGCTGAGGTGTCACCCGGTGTATGGCAGCGCTCGGGTCCAAACCTGAGGTGTTCTTTGTTGGTGGGTATTCCTATTATTGATCTGGTCGCTCTGATCTGTACTGGGAACTGAGAAGGATGGCTGTGAGGGATCTGAGGGCAGATAAGGAGGCGTTTGTTAGAGGGTACTGCGAGCAAGTGACACGCCATCTATGGCAACCCACGTCCTGCTTACAGAGGAAATGAAGCATTGTGCACATCCTAATCTGTTCCTCTGAGAGTTTCAGTCAGTGCGGGTGATGGAACTACACTATAGTTGTGACCCCCTGGATAGACTACTTTGAGCAGCTGTTTAAAGTTGATCCTCCGTCTAGGACTTTGGATGTCTCTGGATCCACTCTCCTTGCGACTGATCCTCCAATTAGCTGTGAACCACTCAATCGCACAGGTGGTGAACCAGGTGAGGGAAGGAAACCCTGCAGGGATCTGTGGTATCCAGGGCGATAAGGCTGTGTTCCTGACATTGCAAACAGTCTTTGCTTCCATTTGGGAGATCCCCATCCTAAATGACTGGAAAACAGGACTTCTTATCCCTGTCAGGAAAGCGAAGGCTAATCACCTGGATTACAGCAACTACAGGGGGATAACACTGCTCTTAGTGCTGAGTAAGGTCCTTGCTAAGGTCATCCTCAACAGCATCACTTGCTCTTCTACCAGTGACTGGCACAGTCTGGTTTTATAGCTAAGAACCACCCAAATTGCTGTATGTCATGACCGGCTTGTACACTGAGTGCTGTGCAGAGTGGAGGCAGTACCTCTGTGTTCTTCCCAGTTGATTCTGGGGTTCATCAGATCAGTGTTCTTGCTCCCGCTCTGTTCAGTGCTTGCATGGACTGAGTGTTGGGCAGGGTCATGGAGTCCAGCAGCTGTGGGGCATCGGATCTTGATCATGCCGAAGATGCTGTGATCTTGGAGGCTCTGATCAGTGCTCTTCAGAGACTGAGCAAAGAGTCTGAGGGTCTGGGCTTGTGAGCGTCCTGAATAAAAACCATGATTCAGGCCGTTAATGACCTATTGGGCACAACCATCAGCAATGTGCTTGTCTGCCAAGAGAATGTCGACCAGGTCGAGAGGTTCACTTACCTTGGATGTGACATCCTATGAAGTCAGTAAACAAATTTGCAAAGCATGGGGGGGGTCATGAGGTCACTGGAAAGGGGTGTGTGGCACAGATTAAAAGTCCAAGTCTTTTGAGTCCTGATGCTCCTGATATTGGTAGTAGGGGGTATGATAGTGGGGGTACATGCTAGGGGTGCTCCGATCAGGATTTTTGAGGCCAATCACCGATCTCCGATCCTTAGAAGCTATATCGGCCGATACCGATCACCGATTACAGGGCCCACTTGAAGCCTTATCATGTAGCATTATTTATTAA
>JABFDZ020000066.1:8112628-8140492 GCA_019775955.2 Pollimyrus isidori | reverse complement strand
AAGGGGGTGGAGATGGGGGGGGGGGGGTTGCAGTTAGGTTATCACAGTCCTGAAAGGATGTGGTCGTCGTAAGCCTGCCTTGCATTTCACCTGGAAAACCAGAGAAGAAGCACAGATCGATCTGTCTCTGAAACTTTACACACAGAAAGTCATCGTCTTTTTTTTTGTTTTGTTTTGTTTTTCACTCCATGGCGTCATGTAGTGTATATTCGCGAGTGTGTTTGCGTTTGCAGTTTGCTTGAATGAAGGCTTATGGCTTTGATTACTGAGCATCTCATCCTAAGCAGAAGCTTTCATCCAAAAGCAATGTACAGCTGAGAAGACAGGGTCAGCCAGTCCTCTGAGCAGTTGGGGGTGGTGAGCCTTGCTCAGGGGTTCAATAGTGAAATCCCTGCCAGCGGTGGGATGTGATTCGGCATCCTAACCTGCTGAGCCACACACGTGATATTGGGCAGGGTTTCGGGGGAGCAGAGATAATCTATAGCAATGCGTGGTTTTTAGTTCATTTTAAGAAAAGAATTGATTTTCATCATTAACACATAGTCTTTCATGCTTTGATATGTGATCACAGAGGAGTGTGTGAAACCTACGCTTAGCAAAGACTGTTCAATTTACAGGGGAATAATTCAACAGGGTGGGTGGGTAGACACAGTATTATCTGGAGTAATTAGAGTTAGCATGGATGGAATAAGTGTAGTAGATGGAATGGAGTGAGGTACAAGGCCTGAAGCAAGTGCTTAGCCTGTTTTTGGCTGTCCGCTGTTACAGATTAAGCGGGAAAACTGACAGTGAGATTTGACCTTGCATCAAAATGTAATCAAGCTAAAGAATATCGTCAGCGTCCGGCTGTTTTAGCTATTATGCAAATCCAGCAGATCTCCATCATTGATATTAATTTGTGTTAGCTTAGCCTCCTGCCTTCTCTTTGAGATTTCCTTGTGCAGCGCTATGTGTTTTTGATTAGACCTGTTAGCTAAACAAGCCACATGAGCATTGTTGGCTGGGCCAAAGCAGTTTATTCTTTGTGGCAGACTTGCCGATAAACAGTTAATCCTGCGATCAAACCTTCCCAGTGGGCTTTACCCGCCTTGTGGCCCACAGTGGACATCTTCATTTGTGGCCAATGAATCCGGCCTTATGTCAGGTTTAATGTTGGGTGTCTCTCATAATTAAAAATCGAGGTCCAGCTAGGCAGAGTTATTTATGGCTTGTGCCAAAAAGTAATAAACATAAAATGCTTCTAATCTGCGGCTAATGAAATCTGGACACGAGCAACTTTATGAACTGGTATAATCCATCTGAGTGTTTCAGTAGTGCTTTGTGTGTCTAGTCATTATTCAAAACCTCAGCAAGGTTCACCGATTAGGTGGTGGGCTAATTTGCCAGAGAAAGTCAGTGGGTTTTCAGCATCTTGAGCCTTCATCGGCAGCTGGCTTGATTGCATGGGAGCTATACAAAGCACCACTCATAAATATATTTATTAAGCTTAATATTCTTCAAGAAGATGGGACAGATGTTATCTGCGCAAAAGATGTGTCATTAATCTTTCTGTATCTGTTGAGTTTGTGAGAAAAAGGAGCAAAGATAACAGGCCTTCGGTGAGAGGATGGGGGCCGGGAGAAGGGGGACACCTCCGGCGCTGCCACCAAGCTTCATAAATTTATCGAGCAGAAAACTCAGAGATAATCAAAGACAATCATTTCTCAGCAGCTCGTGTGCTCCCTGTGATTGCAGGCAAGGAAGGCAAACAGTCAGATATACTTACATCTGCTGCGGTAAAACTTCATTTGCGGCCCACGGCTTCAGCATGCGGGGAAATGGAGAGTGTCTAATGTGGAAGGCGTCGCGCGCGGCTGACACGAACTACGCCCGCCAGTACTGAATAAATACAGCGCAGGCGACACTTGGGGAATGGGCACATTCCTCAGAGTCGTACCTCACTTTCGTGCCACTCCACGTTCCCCTACATCTCTGCCACGTAAACTTTGTCGGCTTGCCGTGTTCTTCATGCCGTGCTCATTTTAAGACAATCAAGCTGTGGGTTCACTATTTTTCCCCAGACTGGCTTTTGGTTTGCTATTGTAACCTCTGTCAAATGTTACATGTCTTGTAGACCTTGGTTTCTTGTGGGCTACCAACTTGACTTTGGCAACACACTAATGCACTATTGTGCTATCTAACTGAACTGAGCAGCTTAATATTAATTCTCATTTTGGCAAAAATGTAAAATTTTCTAAAAGTCTCAGGTTCCCTCTTGACTCAGTCCGAAATAAAAAAGCAGATCGTTTTAATTTCTGTGTTTGTACAGAAGAGATAAAAATGTGTACTCAAACATGAACAATGGCACCAAGGAAAACAGTAAATCATGTGTGTTTAATGAGTCGTTATATTCACATCTCTTTAAACAGCATGTGTGTGAAGCGGCATATTCTGCCGTTTGATTCTGCCATATGCGACACTAAGGATCCCAATACCCCCAAGCACTCAGGCAGAAATTCCTCTCATTTCTGGGGAATGACTCTGAATTAAAAGCGGCTCGCCTGTCTTAGCAGTTGTAATGGTGGTCAGACTACCAAAATAAGCCTGTCACTTGTCAGCCAGTGGCCAAGAAGGAGCATGTATCTTTGAAAGGAAGATGTTACGTGGCACCTAAGACAGGTCAACACGTAGAGCCAAACATCTTTCTGCCCCATGCTGTGTGGCAACAGCTTGAAGGCACTGGACTGCACCATCATGTTACACACAGCTTTGCGAGTGTACACATGCACACAAAATAAAAAGTTTAGCAGCAATTAATATTTCATGTGATGCTGTGGTACGGTAAAGTTTGAGGAGCAGGCCTGCATCGTGCTGTACAGCAGCAGAGCTCTGTGCTGTGTTTCAGAACGGGCGAGGGTCAGGCCGGATGCTGTACTGTATGTGTGTTTGTAACGCTGCCATTGACGTTGCACCATCTCGCCACATCTGTCTGCCGCACCCCATCCCTAAGCGTCCCCCCGCTCGAGTGGCGGTCGCCCCTCTGGTTCCCGCCGCCTTCATCCCTCAGGCTAAAGCTGCGTACGAAGCAGCTGCTATGCAGAAAAGGCCATAAATGTTTAATCCCTTCTGTTATTGATGCACTTTTTTGTCTTTCGGTGTGTGTGAGGGCCAGTGTATAATGATACCGTAGTTACATCAGAGCAGGCACAGTCACGCCTCTGCCTCTGCCGGTGTATGCATGCAGAAGTGTTGAAGTGGTTTTAAGCAAGATTCTATCTAATCTAAGCACCTGACTCAATTTGTTGTATAAGTTTTGAAAATGCTAACATCTTTAGGTACTTTATGTTATAAATATCTATATAAATTATATATCCAGTAACCCCGTGATATTTTTCTTATAATGGCTCTTTCTCCATGTGTGAAGCATAGATGAAGGAAAGACCAGGGCTGCTTCTTTCAGAGAACAGATCTAAAACAAAAGCTTGGTTTAGTTTATTATGGTTTGCCAGATTATAAAGGGAAAGATGCCTGGGGCTTCATTGGATCAACATGATTATGTGAATATATTGCTACAATTTGAATAAGTTTCTGTAATTGGTAACCTTATTCTGATCATTTATGATTGATCTTTTATGTTACGGAAGGAGTTTAAGTGCTCAAATCTGCCTTTGAAAATATGTGCTGATCTTAGCATCAATTTTATCATGTCCATTTAACATCTAGATGGATTTGGTCACAGAGTGAGATATTTAGTACTAGGACTTTTTAACTGTGCAAAATTTTTATTTATATAAAAGTGTTATGTTAGTATTTGAACTGACAGCTAAACCTGGTAATGGGAGTCCATGAAGTCAGCCCTGATTGGCACAGTAATTGGATTGTCGTTGGGCTGAAAACCTATTATCTCTGGATCATGCCCCATGAAATTTGTTGGAAAAACTTTGCTGCCAGTCATTAAAGTGGCCATCATGGCTTGCAAATGAGGTTTAACTGAAAGAGATTTGTACCACTGGGAGCTTCATTTCACTGAATCACAAAATACAATTCCATTCGTATTGATTAATGATATTAACATTGCAGGTATCTCTTACAGCGTGCTGTGTTATTGCCCATTGCTCTGGGCAACCGCTGTTTTGGGAGTGAGAGATGAGAGGAGAATGCGAGTGGGGGGAAGTAATGAGAGAGCCTCATGGACAGGAGGGGGAAAGAGAGGGAAATTGCGGGCCGTTATCCTGCTTGAAAGTGTTTACGTGCAACACTCAGATCTTGCAATTGCCCATGCCCCCATGTGCATGTGTAGGTAGCCAAACACACACCCGTATGCGCACTCCCTGGCAGCATACACAGCACTGCAAGACTGACAGAAGTTCTCTCTCTGAGTACCTTCAGACAACCAACATAATAATATATAATTTGTAACTAATGGTATCAAAATGTCATCTGAGGACGGGACAACCTATGAGTATAAGAAATACACAACTAATTATGAGATAGTGGTTTAAAACGGAACGTTGTCCCCCTCATAAAAGATCGAGAGCATGAATTGCTGTGCTTTTCTGCTCCAGACGCATTCAGATGGATGTTCTCAAGCTGTCACGATAAGCGGATACTAGCAAGTGATCCCTGAAAGCTGTAGTTGACTACAGTAATTGGTTGAGAGCTGACAAGCTACAAGAATGGTTCCTTTGAAAGACGACCCACTTTATTTTTAATAAAGTTCACAAAGTAAACACATTACATGCCACGGCTGACATCTAGAATTAGCTGTGCTGGAGCCGCGTGTCTCTGCAGTCAGGACCACAGAGCTCACAATATGAGCATTATTTTCTTTTTCTAGACCACAGACATTACATCCTTTATCATAGGTAGTCCTTAGCTGATGGGGAGATGGGGCAGAATATGCCAGTTGCTTTCTTCTACATAGCAGCTACTTATTATGACAAGTATAAGAGAATAAATTGCATCACGCGGAAAAATAATCTCTGTGGCAAGTGCAGTGTCTGCCGCAGTCTGACCTGCCGCCTCTGCTGCTGGCCGACCTGCCCTCTCAGAGGAAGAGGGGGGTCATAACGAGGGGAAACCCCACTGGCAAACAGGAACCAGCCTGCTACAGTGTATTGTGGGAGGTTGTGTGGCACCTACTGTGCCCCATTCCAGTGTCCATTTTCACGCCTGCTTTCGCAGCAGTTTTTAACTGTTTTATAGTTAAAACTGATAAAATAATGCTATTTTGTCTTTTATTCCTTATTCACTATACTCCTTTGCTATGTGGAGAATCTGTCAATGTATTGCATCAAAAGCAAAGGTGTGTGTGTAACATCATTCCTCATGGCCGGGCATGGAAGCTAGCGATGTTCTCGATATTAAGTGAAGTACAGCCATCTAAAGTTGGCAATTCACATGTGCCTCAGTAGCATGTTTGCCATAGAGGCAGCTGGATGGATGGATGGGCATCATCCACGTTCCTCCCCAGTGGCACGACACACGCATGCAGGAATGCGCATTTACACCCCGGCTCCCACCCCTTCGAGACTGCGCCCCCCTGGGGGGCCAGGTGCGAGCTGGCACCGCCGCCTAATCAGATGAACCCACGCAAAAGGCACCCTGCGGCGAAGATGATTATTTTTCTCCAAGCTCCTGCGAACAGGGGACTGCTTAGGGGAACATGCCTGCAAATGGACCTGCTTGTTTTGGGGCCCTGTTGCCCGTGTGGCCTTAGCCTGCAGAGGAAAGGATGGTGCGAGTCGATGCGTTAGAGTCAGATCCGTGAGCGATATGCCTCCTGGTCCAGGTCCCACCGGACTTTGATGTTGCCACGGACCATTTGCATGCATAGTAGCAGCAAAGCAAGCTGGTAGACCGTAGGCCTGGCCCCTCCAAGGTACCTGTGTCGTTGTAAAAACAGAAGCAGTTTTAAAGGAACCCTATTATGCTAATTTTCACAGTTTAAAATCGTATTTTTGGGGTCAACTACTATAGATTTACATGCATCATACTGTGCATCTCTATTCACAATGTCTATAACTCAATTCAGTTTGAGCTTTAAACCCGACCTCTGATGATCCTAGGGTGCTCTGATTAGTCAGCTTGCCCTACAAGTTCCACCCCTGTCTTGTATTCTGCAGATAGGTCCTCGCAGGTGGCCAATAAGGATTGTGTTACAAGGTGACCTCACCATGTCACATAAGTAAGGGATGTAATTCCAACTAAGCATTTCAGGCAGAGAAGAGTGGTAAAAGTTACTCCCTTTGGGCCTTAAGATTTTACAGACTGTTTACATGTGCATAGAGTTTTTAAAGTATTAATACAGCACATGAAAGGAAAAAACAGAAAAGCGCAATAGGGCCCATTAACGAACCACCCAAGTTTGTCATGCTGAAGCTGCTGATTTATGGGTGCGGGGCAGAGGGAGCGATGCCCTGGGAGAGCAGGACATGTTCACATGTGTGCAGCGCATTCAGGCTATGCGTTCTTCCATGCAACTGTCGCCGCAGCTGTGGATCTGTGACTATGTGCATGCATTGGCAGGCCAGGGCACGTGTGATATTGCCCCATAGTATGTGACCTCATGATGTTTATGCTCTACGTTGACGAATTTGGAGTGTTCCCATTCTGACACGATCATGTACTTGTGGGCGTCCGTGTTTTTTCGGCTGTTGCTGCTCCTGTGCACATCTGTGTTCACTGTATTCCACGCGCCTGGCTCCGCAGCTGCCTTCTGTGTGGGAGCCCCTCTACAGGAGCTGTTGATCACCACATATCAACTGTCAGCATGTTTGCATTGCAGGGACGCATCATTATTCCCCGCCCTGCATGTCCATAAAACACATTACAGCTGTTTCCTTGAGCAAAATATTATTGGCCTGCCGTCGAACACATCATTTGTGTACCCAAATTGTAAAATGTAAATTGATATGTAAGAAAATGGCCCATTAACTTTTTCATTAATGGTTATAATGCTTTTTCTGTGTCATAGGAGGGGGGATTGGAAGCTGCGACTGAAACCCTTTGCAGGGGAGGTCCCCTGTACACTCCCCCCATTTCCCCCCCCCCCGCAGATACGAAACGGGACGCCTTTTTAAATAACTGATTCTGTTGTTGAAGGAGAGGGTCCGTATTAGAGGGCAAACTCTGCAGCTTAGCTGAATGTCAGGGGACAATAATTCTGTCTGGGTTCACTGTTTTTTTTTTTTTTGCACTGCCATCTCACGCTCTCTAAGAAGCAGGGAAGCAGATATTCAGATGTGTAATGGCGATGATATGAGTGATACAGACCACAGCGTGATTAAAAATGACTTAACAGGATGAGTGTCAGGCTGTGTCCGCCGGCGGGCCGCGCGGTTAAAGACGAGCGGCCCACTTCGGCAGCATCCCCCCACAGGAAGGAGCCCCACGGCCTTCCTCTGCAGGGCTTTGCATAATATTAAAGTCTCAGCTCTGTGGCGGCTGCCGCGGCCGTTTCCTTTAATACACTTAACAGCAGCCCTTAATACCCAAAGCTCATGTTAATTCAGGTAATTCAAGAGGTGCTATATCCACTTTTTTTCGCCTCCACTCAACGCACACTCGCCCGTCGCGAACTCCAAATCGCTATTCTTAGCGCCTTCCACAGGGCAATTAGCATGGAGTGCAGGGGCTGACAGGCGTTAATGGCGCTCCCCGGAGCTGGGTGGGCCCACACACCCGGCCCAGACACCCGTTAGGCCTGTCCGTGCTGAACCCACCTTGGGGCCACGTCTCTGTAAGCCAGTGTCTGTGTACAGCAGCACTTTCTTCTCTTTTGGTTGTGTCTAAGTCGGCGTGTTTGTGTGCCTTCTGTGTGTGACCGATCTGACAGCTGGGATGACATGCTGCTGTTTCTCGCAAGGCCGCTGCAAGGTTGTTGAGGGGTTAATAACAGCAGCAGACTTTTTCTTTTAAATGGTAGAGGAATATAATTCCCCGAAAGTAAATCCAAAGTAACATTTACTCCAGAGATACCGGCAGTGAAGGGTAATTAATACCTGAATAAATAACTTGGCGAAAAAATAAATGAACGCGATGCATATCTGTGCAAATGACAAAACAACTTCTCAGAGCGACAACCATCAGCGTGCAGGCTGGGCTGCTGTTGGCCTGGCAACGGCCCCCTCTCCCACTGCTCCTGTATACAGTGATTGATTCTCTTTAATTTTCTGCTGCATCTTGGAAGAGAAAAACGAACGGGGGGAAAAATGGGGGTTACCGGCAGCTTGTTTCGTTACCCGGCACCGAGGCGTGCATCTCCTTCTGTGAAATTTACCCACAGGGAGCGGGGTGCTGTGCAAGAGCACCCCATAAAGTGCGGGTGCCTGCGCGTAATCTGTAACCCAAGTCGCGTATTAATGTGCAGATTAGGGTGTGTTCGGTTGTTTTGAAATGCCTCCCGGAGATGTTTTTGATGGGACGCCGGGCAAGATGGCAGGGAGACCCCTGAATGATGGGGAGCCTAATTTCCCAATTTGAAAATGGCCTCCGCTTGCCGCTGAGGCAACAGCCAATCGGAATAAAGCGTTGACAAGGGAAGGAAAGACCTGTAAAATAGACCTTTAAAAACAGACTCCTTCAACGCCCATATTTACCATAAATGAGAAAGTTAGGTTGGTAATAAGGAGAGGGACATGCAGCAGAGAAGCACTTGTTTTAACGTGCATGCCGTAGCGTATCTCATGCTGGGGGCCGTCCAATTAATCAGCGATCTTAACCGTCACGTGGAGCTGACAGAAGCAGCGTGATCTGAAGGCCGTGGCACTCTGGATAGCCGCCCTGCGCCTTAACGCACCACCATGAAAGTGCCAGTGCGGCCGCAGGGCACAACAGCAGTGCGGCAGCTCCACAGGAAGCGCACGGCAGAAGGTGTGTGCAGCGACCTGCCCGGGCGGCGTAGCCCCGGGGACCTGGCGAGGACAGAGAAGGAGAGGGGGTGCCATCGGGGGTCGGGGGGCACCTCTCACCATGGATGCAGACCATGTGACACCCCAGGGGGAGTGTGACACACGCAGGAGTCAGATCAGCACAGGGAGAGGAGATTCTGGAGCAAAGGCACTATGTCTCCTTGTTATAGCTGTCCCTCTTGCTCAGAGGAATCGAGGGCGCCTTCAGGGAAGACGGCCTGCTGCCCCGGGACAGTTACCTCGTTGTTATGTTCTTACGCACAATCAGACGCTGCCTCTAATTGTACCAGAAATAGTCCTTAGCTCCCAGCCCGTGAAACACGTTGTTACCGCTTTGCAGCGCGTGCAGCGGCTGCGCTATAATTGCAACTCATGGGATGTGACTTTTCCTGCACCGCGCGCTACCTACGCTCTGCGGACAGATCTGTTTATAGTCCCGTGTTCCTGAACGGCCGCGACGGCTTTGCTGTAACTGGGGTATGGAGTTAAGCGAACTCACTACCCCAGTGCCAGGCCCGGCCGCAGCATGCCCTGTACAGTGAGCCCTCTCGCCGAACTGAGCGTGTGGGCCAGTTTCCGGGGCTCCCTGTGTCAGGCCACCGAGATAAATAAAACATCGAGTTCTGGGCCCCGGCCCCAGTCCCGTCACATTTGGATCTGCTCGTCTCACGGGGGGAGCACTGAATATCGGAACAGACGGCCTGGTATTTTTGGGTTCGGGTGTCGCCGGTCGTGGATGTTGATCCCCACTGGCCAGCCCTCTCCACTCCTCCCAGCTGATTAGTCGGCAGTGGTGCACGGGTCCGCCGGTCACGTGTGTGCAAGGCGCAGGGCTGCCCCTTCCTAATGAGTGGCGGGGAGACCCTCAGGCTGCACTTAAACTTTAAAACATCTATTATTAAGTTGTGAAAAAACATTGTTGCGGCCAGCGTTGACCTCACAGGAATTTTAAACTGTGCTTGTCTCTTCTGCTCTCTCTCTTCCCCCCTGTATCTTCCCTCCTGCTTTTGGAAAAAAAAGGAAAAGGAGAAACCGCCTGAAGTCAGAATTATGAGCTGCGCTACGGAGGCCACAGCATTGGGGTTATTAAGAGATGCTTCTCCAATGGCTGCCTCCCTCTTTTATGGCTCTCCCCGAATAAAAATTTTAAAGGCCATTAAATACCATCATCCTCACCAGGCGAGGTGCCACTCAGTGCGCTGCAGAGTGAAGTGTCTCGTTTCTGCCTTAGTTGGAGATGGGGGGGGCGAGGGGGTGTTTTGGCCAACAAGTGACACCAGCCACTGGGGATAATTCCTCTGCTGGGGCCAACAGACATGGCAATAGCCGGCCTGGCATTGCTGGAATCGCATGTGATGCATGTGTGCTTAGGGACCAGGTGGCGGATGCGGATCAGAGAAGCGGGCGAGTGTCTGCAGAACAAAGGCAGCGGAGCAGTTTGGACTGGTCGGGTGAACCTGGGCGGGGTCGAGGGGGGGTGCTAACCAGCTAGTCACCTCTGTTTTCAGTAACTGTTTCTAACCTACTAGTCTGCTCCGTTTGTCATACGTTCTGCTGATGGCCCCCCTGCCCCTGGACAGATGGTGGAGAGCAAAGGATGCGGTGCTGAGGAGGGCCCCCCCCCCCTCAGCAGCAGGCAGGGAGGCCTGCAGCCCATGTTCCCGGTTGGAGGCTGCCGTCGTTGGCTCAGTGCCTCGCTTTAACATTTCGCTCTGAGCCGGCAGTGCCGCAGGGTTATTTTTGTCTGATTAGCCCCCGAGTTAAAAGCAGCACCCCTCCCACCTCAGTCTCCCAGGGCCGAATGGATCACCGCCAGGCGTCGCGAGGCGCTTCGATGAGCCAGCGTCTGGGCTGTTTGGATGTCTGCTTTTTCTGACTGTGGGCTATCCCACGATGCCTTGCGTGCGGGCGGTAGCGTCTGCCGCTCAATCCCTGGTTGCTGGTCGCTACGTATAGTGTGCCGTGTCACGTCACGCCCACAGGCTCTCAATGCTTTTCGGCTCATCTCGGGTGCGAAAGTGGATTCCCATGGCAAGAGCACTGTGGCCTGCTGACAGGCCGGAGCACGGGGCTGAAAGTGGCCCTGGCGGTCCACGTTATTAATTTCTGCTTCCATATGATACCCCTGTCCCTACACAACAGCCCAGGCGGGTCACACACACTGCCACATAAGTGGCCTCTATGTGTCACACTCCTGTATTCATCGTTTGCCATGGCTGCCCCCGTCACTGTTCAGCATTTGGCTAATTAAGCTCCTTATGTCCGCAGCCATCCACGGCGCAGCGCGAGGTGACAGAATGCCAGTGGATCGTCACCCTGAAAGGAACTAGCCCAGCACTGGCCGAGTTTGGCCTCTCTGCCAGTCTCAGCTGGCTTCTTCGTCCTGTAAGTGATGGAATTATGGTAAACACTGTTATTACTGAAAGCACTCTTAAGTTCTGCTTGCTCAAATCTGAGGAGTTTGTCTTGAAAATTCTCTAAAATGATCTCTAACTGTATCTGCGGTCTTGACCATAGGCCTGAAGCTAAGGCCCATCTGTTGACGTCAAACACTTTCAGGTTAAACTGTGAGCCATTTATGAATGTTCCCTGTTTGTAACAAGGGCTGGCTTATGGCATTTACCTTCTTGTCCCAAAGTGTTTTGTCAATAAGAGCCTGGTCTTACTTGCCTGGTGGATCCATGTGTCCCACTGGGATCAGTGACCCAGTAAGATCTCCATGTTGTTCTACATAATTCTGTCGAATAAGGCCCTGGTTAGTTCATTAATATTTTTGTATGTAAAACAGACTCATATATTGGGAAGATATGGAGTGTAACTTTTCCCGGGGCCTGTTAGCGGAAACGGCACTTCTGTCTGATATTATAGGACGAAAAAGACATCTGTGCTGTATATGATGAGGTGTCTCCCATAAGGGTATTTATCTTACTCTGCGTTGCATCACATAAGTCACACCACAAGGGCTTTCTTCTCTTTTTTGTGGTGAGATATTCCACAAAAGCCGATCAGGTCAAATAACTGGATAAGTGGGTCAGCCCCAAGCATCCCCAAATCTGGCCCCTAACTGCCATGCCCCCTGCTGCAGGAGGCAGGAGTGCTGTGAGAGCCAGCATTGTGCCTGCTCTATGTTTGTGGGTGTGTTCCACCAGGGGGCAAGTAATAGTGTAAGATCGGGCCATTCTCAGACGCGTATTGATCTGCAAACTACCTGTTGTGACAACAAGGCTTATCTTTGTCACATCTACTTACCACTGGCAAACACACAAACACAGACACCTGGCATCCCTATCTATGGACAGTTTTTTTATAATGTATTTTAAAGAGTGTGCTGGAGTATTACAGTACTCAGCTGACTCCTACACTCGGGTGCCTCATGTAGCTGTTTAGTGGCCATTTTGATCCAGTTACATTAGTCATTTAAGGTCTAAAGAACCATGATCTTCATTAACCTTGGCTTTCCATTGTATAGCTGAATGTGATGCACACTTCTAATTTCGGCTGCTAACGCACTTTAGTCACTGTATTATTGTCAGATATTGCTTTCTGCTCCCCCCGCCCCACACTAATTAAGCTTGGAGTACAACCTCAGGTTCTTCTATAAGCTATCATCATTTTAAATTTATTTTGATTGATTTGTGTCAGCTTTAAGTATGCTTTCTGGCAGATCGATAAATAAAGATCAATACTTTAATGTTTTCTTCAGAACCTTTATTAAAAAATAGATTGGCTATAAAGAGGGCTGAATTACTGGATGGCTCTGACTGCTTCCAATGCATGTCAGCTGAAATCTAATTGAACAACATTGAACCATTTGAGATTAGATGAGGGATGGAGGAGAGCTGGACAGGGGCCGAGTGGGAATGTCCAAGAACGGCTTATTATTTACCTGGGCAATGGAGACAGGAAGGGAGAAAGAAGATCAGTGCAGAGCCATATTTCTGCTACTCGCTGAGCATTATTTATTTAGGAGGCGACCTTATCGGGGGCCACTTATGCTGCTCGCAGTTTACCCTTTTAAAGGATGTTTGCTGAATGTCTCAGGTCAAATCACCTTAGGCATCAGGACACAATAGTGCTCCTCGTGACTTGAACCCATGACCTTCTGGTGCTTCAGTCCACTGCCATCTCGTTGCTGGTGGTAGTCGAAGTCTGAACATGCGTGACAGTACTTTTCTGAGATGTGGGGCTCGGCTGCTGTGCGCCAAGCCTTGGCCTGCCGCAGGTTCTTTGTGCTTGCCACCGCTGGCGTCAGATGCTGTTGGTATGCAGTGCGTTGGCTGCAGCGGAGGGCCCGGCCCACAGCTGTGGGCTGATAGCCGGGACAGCTGTGCTCCCTGGCCCAGCCGGAGCCCATGGGGGGTGGCCAGGTTAACGCCACAGAGGCCATTGCCCCACATCTTCCTCTAATAGCCCCAGTTTGACCCCGCCCCACTCTCCTCTGGTGATTAATGGCGCGGGATTGCCTGCGGCCAAGGAGGAGACCACCGCCAAGACTGCAGGACTGCTGGAGCCGGTGCAGAGTCTCCTGCTGTCGCTGGAACTGGACTGGCCACAGCCGACGTGCTGCCAGCACACGCGCACATCCAGCGGGACTCGCTCACCACGTCGATCTGACAGCCTGATTGAGCCCGACCCATTGATTAGGACGCTGAGGTTTAACCATGCAAAGTGGCAGCTTCAGTGCATCAAACTCTCCCTGTCTGGTAGATGCTGTGCGTCATTCTTAGTGATATAAAAATGTGAGAGTGGATGTATACATGCATATTCAATGAAATTTATGTAGAGCCTTTCACAACAGAGTTGCCAAAAGCCACTTGTATATGGTAGTCTGTTACTACATCATTTATACAGATTACAGAATGGTGCATAAAAGAGGGAAAAAGAAATAAAGAAAGCTAGATGACAATGAAGGAGAGGAACCAAAAACTCCCGAGCTGGGAGACAAAAACCATTTGGGGTCCAAGGTCGACTGGCACCCCCTTGGCATGATAACATTGTAGAAAACAGGGAAAATGGGCCTGCTTTGATAAAAGCAAGGTGCGAACTGTGCATCTATATGTGAGCCAGTTCTCCACACAGGTGCATGTTAGACAGCAGATCGCAGGCTGCAGCCACAATGTCACAATTCTTAAGCCACGCATGTGTCAAACTTTTTGAATTACTGCATGCTTGTTATAACGTATGTGCAGCTATATTTATATGCACATGAGGCGGCGAGCATGCGCCATTGTGTGCCTGTCTTGGTGACTTATCCTGCAAGCGCATTTCTTTCCCTCAACCTTTGTTGTGCCGCGTCCTGAGCGGCTCCCCAGTGAGAACACCTGCACTCCCAGGTGGGGACAGGTGGCCGCCTCTGACAGCCTGGGCATGCTGACCCCACACTGCTACCGCAGCAACAGCGGGGACAGTCTCTCTCTGCCTCGGCATTAGCTGGCTCTGCTGTCCGCTTTGCTGCGTCGTCAAGATAGAACTCGGGCTTCCTGGAGTCCTGCTTTAGGATGCACCGGCAAACATTTGTACGCATCTCACGCCGACCACAAAACTTATTCATGATATAATGATTAATAAAATACAGCATTTACCTCAGAAATAAAAAGCAATTCTTGCATTAATCAAAGTTTTGGATGGGCTGTGCTCCTTTCAAATCGTGTGTGTTTGTCAGACGTGCCAGTGGGCGAATCGATAGCAGCATCAAACAGGCCATTGGCTGGTTTGATCACGGTCTAGCAGCAAAAGCCCGTACTGGCCTGTGTTTCAGCATGTTCCCAGGCGCCTAAGCCCTCTACTGCGCTGACACGGATCAGACGCCTTACGTTCAGCCCTGCTTAGGATTCCGGCCTGCACCAACCCCGCTCATTTGTGCAAAGGAACCATTCCAGTTGATAAAAACAATCGTCCCCAGTCAGGACGACCTGCGGCGATTGACTGCGAGGCTGCTTTTTAATGCAGGGGTGTTTTACAGGCGGTCTGTCTGCTGTAAGAGTTTTCGCCGCGAAGCTGTCTCCAGCAAGGCCACTGCGAGGAGCCTAAACGTGAAATCCATAGACTGTTTAGCTTTAGCTGCTCGACTGTGAGCTCGTTTGCTGTGAGGGTGTCTGCAGTCACACTCCGTGAAGCTCCTGCGGGCTGCAGGGCTCCGCTTCAGGGCCAGCCTGTTTTCAGGCGTCTCTGCCTGCAGCAAGCAGAGAGCAGTTTGGCTGAGCTTGTTGCAGAGGTTTCGTCTCACATTTCCTGAACAGGTTAAGCTGGCGAGGACGTTCAGAGACACGACCTATGGGCTGTAGTGCATTTTGTTGTAATGGTGTCCCAGTTGCCTTGTCAGAAATCAGTTTGAGTTCAGAGCCGGTTTGCACGAGGAGGTCAAGGCTCCAGCAGCCTAAATATTTTATCTTCAGTCCTCGTCTGGGGCTTTTAAAGGAGAAAGCCGGCCTGTTTTCGGCATTTCCCTGCCACTCCGACATGATTGGCTCGGCCTCTTAGCCAGTCCAGGTCAGGGCCGGGTTAAAATCAATTACAATCAATTATTAAGAGTCTTGTGTAGCTCTCCAAAGTTAAAAAGGGAGCCAGTTGGTAAAGTCTACACTGTTGTGAGTACATTTTTATTTATTCAATTGTCTTTTTTACTTGGGACAGCAAACACTCAGGACCCACTGTGACCTCTCAAAAGTATTTATTATTACTTTTTCGTTTCATGCAGTGCATACCTTTGTCTTATTACTGAGGGATCTGTCGAACGCTTTGGAGTCTTTGGGAAGCGAGGCCATCAGGATAGTGGTTTGGCTCTCTGGCCTTGCTGGCACAGCAACACACACCACAGACTCATCTATCGTTGTCCATTTTCTTAACGGAGAGAGCGGTGTGCAGCGTGCCGCTCAACAACAGCACCCCAGAGAGTACATCCTACAAAGTATACTTAACCCATTCCAGTGTCCATCCATCCTGTTACTGCTTATCAAGCACTGGCTTGCGAGGGGGGCCTGGAGCCCATCCCAGACAGGCAGGGGAGTGCTTGGGATGGGACACCAGCAGTTTGTTGTGTCTCGCAATGCTTTGTATCACACCTTAGCAGCAGATTCACCCTGCGCTGTCTGGCTTGGATACCAGAAGCAAAGGGCCTATATAGCTGGGCTACATGCTTCATTTGAAGCTGATTTCGGCTGCTTGCTCCTTTCTGGTTATTTGGAGGCTGCCAGGACATTTGTTAAAATTTTTATTTGCTTTCTCAGTTTTGATAGAAGCGCAGATTGGATTTTCCCGGAGCCCAGAGAAGGCAGCTGCTTCCACGATCCGGGCCGCGACTCGCTCTTGGCGCCTGTTCACTCGGTGAGCGCTGCAGCCGCTGCGGCCCTTTGATGCTGCTCTTTGATTGGCTTATCGGGTTCACAGCCCACGGCCGTGCTGGCCTTTAGTTAAAAGGGAAGGCGGGTCGGCCAATCGATCGAACGGCCCGGCGGCCCCCGCGGACAGCCTGGAAGACGACGCGCTCAGCTGGTCAGTCAGTGGCCCGCCTCCCCATCAGCGGCTCTTCCATTGGCCCTCGATGGTGGGGGTGGAGCTTGACTGCTTAGCCCAGCTGTGCCCAGCTCAGCTCTGTAGCTGCTAACTGAGGCAGGTGAGGCCTTCACCACTCCATTACTCTTAGTGTACCACACAGCCAGGAGGGTCCTGGGTCCTGAGTCTTACTGGATGAAGGCTGTTGCCGGATTGTTAATTTAAATTTGATTGGCAGTGCCAGTTTCTAATTTGTTACAACCGGAAAGGCTAATGTTCCAATTTGTCACGATTGGTGTTCAGACCGAATGCTAATCAGCCGTGCTAGCGTTCTTTATGCGTGGGCTGCCACGCTCCTGCCTGGTTCTGCGTTCCCACGTGCTGACGAGCAGGCTTTTAGCCTACCGCGTACCCACTGACTGTTATTGATGAACACTCATCCGGAGAGGGGAGGCACAGTGGACAAGAACCATTTTACAGTAAAAAAAAAAAAAAATCAGACGGGGGGCTCTGAGAATGCAGCTTTAATTAAGCCCAAGTGGAGCGGCTGCCTGTCCCTGGTTAGCGGCCGGGCGGGCAGCTGACAGGGCCAGGGCCGGGCGGCGGCGCCAGTTTCCACAGATCGCTAATGAAGAGCTCTGCCGCCATCCATCCATCGCAGAGAGCGCCGTCCAGGGGATTACCCCCAACCCCCCGCTTGTGCTGCAGAACGGCGAATTAATCCGAAATCTCGGCGATTAAACGAATCCCCAGAGCTTGCTTAATTAACCTAATAAAAGTACTAATAGAACCATTTCCAAAGGTAAATTTAATTTACTTGTCAGGATTGTACATAAATAGGAGTAAGGACCGTGGGCACTTAGCCGTCCCTGTTAGCATGCAGGCTCGGAAGGAATAAATAACGGCCATTTACATCTTCACTCGATTCCGCCGCCTGTCCCTAGCTCTGGTCAAGTCATTATGGGGAGAGAGACGGGGGGAGAGGGAGAGCAAGGAAGGGGAGATGGAGAGAGGGAGAGAGTGAGAGAAGGGAGAGCGAGGGAGAGCTAGAGAGGGGAGAGAGAGAGACAGGGAAGGGAGAGAGAGCACAGGAGAGGGAGAGCTAGAGAGAGGGAGAGCTAGAGAGAGGGAGAGCTAGAGAGGGGATATGGACAGAGAGACAGGGAAGGGAGAGAGAGAGAGATACAAGGACAGGAGATGGAGAAAGGGGAAATAGAGAGAGAGACAGGGACAGAAGAGAGGGGACATGGAAAGAGAGGAATGGGAGGGGGGCAATTGAGGGAGAGCTAGAGAGGGGAGATGTAGAGAGAGAGAGGGACGGGAGAAGGAGAGATGTAACTTGACCAGAGATTAGTGCCACGTCTGCGAGAAGGGAGACATTCACGTTTCAAAGCACGTCCTCCCCTGTGTTCTCGACCCGCTAATAGGGGAAATAATGTTTAAACGAATTAGGTTTGATTAAGAAGATTGCTACCCTTTTTATTTTAATAGGGGTTTAAACAAATGTAGTTGGCATGGAATAACCATAAAAACTTACTGACAGGAACTTTTCCCTATCGTTTACACCAGTGTTCTACAAGAGCCGTTAGACTCCTCTCATTACTGCCCCCCCAATGACTGTGTAATGACCCGCAATCATTTGTAAGTGAATAACTATTAAAAGCATTTCCAGCGCAGAGGATGCTTTTAAAGTCAAATTAAAGCACGTGGGAGGCAGGTCTCTACTCTGCTTATTATGGATATATAAGACGGATAAAAATCTCATCATTTTTTACAGCCGAGGATACGCTGTTATCAGAGGATCGGGCCGTGGTGAATAACAATCACGGCATTTGTGCTCCGGCGATTCGCCTGAGGCGGGCAGGGGGGGGGACTTGCCGGCGTTAGGCGAGATGGGACCTGGCAGCGGGGGTCCATGCATGAGGCCTGCCCTCACTCCCTGCTGGCTCACTGCATTCATGGCATGATAATCATACAACATGTTACATGTATGTTTAACCAGAGGAGTGGATTGATATGTTTGCAGTATGTGACCCTGTAATGAGTAAATCGGCAGAAGATGTGTGGATGGATCCATATGAACATTTATATGTAATGTGTGTGTGCGCGTGTTTGTAGGCATGCACTCACACACACGCACGCGCGCACACACACACACACACACAGGGGTGTAGATAGGAATTCTGGGCCCCCTGGCAAACTGTCTGCCTTGGGGTTTTGCTGAGCAGGGGGCTCTAAAAATTGCTGGGCTCCCTGAATCTGTAAGGGTGTCCAAACCCCCCAACGCCCCTGTATGTACACATGGTGGCCGCATGTTACCAAGCATTCCCACCCCCTAGCTTTGTTTGCTGAGTTTACACTCTCTACTTGTGCAGATTTCCTCCAAACATGCTGTTGAGTGGATCAATGTCTCTGAATTGGCCCCAGTATATGAGTGTTGGGTGACCTGTGATGAACTCCCCATCCAGGCTTGTCCCCTGTCTCATCTCCTGTCTCATTCCCTGTCTTGCCTGGTAGATTCTGGGTTTAATGCATGAGATGGAAGGATGGAAGATGGATGGATGGATGGACATTTGTCTGACATTTCTATGCGTCAGAACACTATAACTTTCCTTCCTTAAATCTCTTACCATGATAAAGAAATTACTGTAAATCTAAATTCTGGAACTGTTTTCTAGAGTATGGTTGTAATATAATTTATTAATATAATTTCTTCTCCCAGAAATTAATAAATGCAATTTAAAAGGAATGTTAACTAACAATTTAATGCTTTGTGGGCAGCAGCCAAACTGATTAAATAATAATTACACCAACTTGCCAGTGAAAGGGGTTTGACACCAGCATGTGAAGTAAGCTCAGTTAATCCCCTGATATGGGTGTCGCACACAAGGAAGCCGTGAGAGGCGCACGGGCTTCATTATGCCTTTTTGCCAGCTCACGTGTTCACCAGCGGTCAGCAAAAGGCTAGTGGGGAGCGGTGTTAGGTGGCCTGAGAAGGCTGGGACGGGGTATCGCTGTGCACGGCAACCCTGGCCATTACCATCCGCCTTTGCCCCCTGCACAGTCCACATTTTTAAATGCCATTTTATGGAATTTAAAACACTTTTCACATTCAGCCTCAGTGCGGCCTGATCAATATTTTTTATTAGCAACAGTTTAACCAAGAGAAGGAAGGTCATGTTACCAATTATCTGTTTGATATGCACATGCAGAAAGACTACTGAGCACCCGTAACACTGTTGCGGTCATGCATTGAGGGGGAGGCAAATTTCACGGCCACAGGCCAGTCACAGCGACACAATGTGGACACTGTGTTAGCAATACTATACAGTAACCCAGCGTGGAACTTGAAGATGACAAGTGCTGTTGGTATTCTGGAAATAGACATCAGTGTTTTACGTCTCTGCATTATATCGAGGGATTTCTTTATTATTGGTGTTTTTTCAGATTCACTTCAGTGCTGTCGGGTCACTTTAAGCGGAGGCTGGATGTAGTTGACACAGGATTACAAGTTTCTGTTTCGAATTTCAGTGTGAGTCAGCCCTATTTTTTTTTTACCTAGGAATCTGATTGGGTTCTTCTGCAGATGCTTACTAGGTGAAACATCAGCATGTGTACCTGCTTTTAGAATGTAGCACCCAGACTAATGTAGAAAGAGTAAGTAGCTATGCTGTGCTATTGTGGTTACAACTGAGCACAGCCAAGGGAGGGACATGCCTGTGATGATTCCTGAAGGTGATCCATAGTGGTATATTAGAGTTTGGTTTCTTGCTCATTAATGATGATGTCATTTTCATCCAATACTGTTACATCATAGTCAAAGTGTGACATCATCCACCATGGCCACACTGTTCTGTTTTGACATCATGCAGCCTTAAGCCTTGGGTGTTTCTCAGTATGAGTATTTGACTGTACTTGTGTACACTTCTTATGTACCCATTATACGTCATCTTCCACTGCCAAAGATAAGTTCCAATACTGAAGAACAGAAGTACAGAGGACAGTAAACATCCCCGGATGTCATTTTTGCCCCTTCCCAAATATCAAGGATACATCAATTGCATCTTTGCTAAATGAGATCCCATGACTCATTGTGCCCCAGGTTTGTTCTTGGAAGCCGAGTAAGCAAGACTACTCTTGCCAAGACCACAAATACCATCTTTGTGCTCTTGGTATTGAGAAACACCCCTTCTAAAAACATGAAATCATCCACTGAAGCCACTGTTTTCTGGTTAAACATCATGTAGCTTGGTGGTACTGTGGCTTAATGGTTAGTGCTCTTGCCTCACACCTTCAGAGTTGAAGGTGTGAATGCCACCTTCAGTATGTGTGGTGTTTGCATGTTCTTCCTGTGTCGTGCAGGTTTCTGCTGGGTATTCTGTTTGTTTTTTCCCCGAGCTTGAAGACAGACATGTTATTTGATGGCTCTTGATTTCCATAACATTTGTGTGTGAGTGTATCCCAGCCTTGTGCCCTGTGCACAGCCACAAGACCTCCTGTGTCCCTGATCAGATAAGCATTTAAAAGATGGATGGACAGCATACAGCCGTATACTCTCTCCTACTAGCATCAAGTCATCATCCAGAATATACTGCCCTCTCTCTTAGTCTTTGAAGTATTTTTCTCTTAAAGATGTCTCAGCAGAACTGACAAGTTGGATGGACTGATAGGTCCCTAATGATTTCTTCGGACAGGCCTAGTGTTGCGTCTCAATTCTATTCAAGTGTGTAAATCTTCTCTTTCCCCCTTTTTTTGATGGCAGTGCTTACAGATTCACACTGGGACTCTGGGAGTGTATGACATAAATGTTTCTGCAAGGCACTCTGATCGAGCACGGATCTGCTTGTAAGGAATCTGTCTTCTGTCTGTTCCCCTCATTTGGCCACATGGGCACAAGTTTATGCTAATGACCCTTTGGGCAGTTGCTAAATGATTCTGAACGGATGTAGCATATATTAGCAGTGATGTTTATGTGCTTTCTGTTGTTATTATATTACATTATATTATGTTACAGTGGATATTCCGTTTGAGACAATGGGAAAAAGGAGAGTAAAAACAACTGTGTAGAGTAGAATGTGGAAATTGGAACAAACACTTGTGCTCAGTAAATTTGCTTAGAAATGTATGTAAATGTGTCACATCAAAAGAATGCCAATGTGTTTTGCAATAAAAAAAAAATCGTCTTTATAGTCATTGTTGCTTCGGAAAACAACTTAAGTTTGTCACTGTAGATGTTGGTGCATGTGCACATGGGGGAGGGGGCAGTGTGAAAGACAGAAGCCTTGTTCTCTCTCTCCGCTGTGAATATACATAACGCTGACCCCTCACTCACACCGCCGGTGTCATGCTGTGAATTCTATCTAGCCAAAAAAAACAACTGGAAATTGTTATGCAAATGATTATGTGGCAAGAATGCTTGTGCTCAAGAAAGCTGGCGTATGCGGATGTGCGCTTTTGTGTGTCTGAGCCCTTGTACAGCTGCGTGTGGTGTGTGTCTGTCTGTCTGTCTGCCTGCACTATATTTAAAGAGATGCTCTGTTTGTTCAGTGCATCACAAATGTAGCATGAATTGCTGGCGATGGTGGCATTTTGGGGGCATCCTGTGTAGTTGTCGGTATTGACTGTTTGTTGTTTATTGAAGTTCCAGAAATCGATACGGAAGGTTATTCAGTGGCCCTTGCACAAGAGGTGCTACTGAAGTATGGGGGGTGAAGGTAGCTTGTGAAAGTTTATCCCACCAGTGCAAGATCTGGAAAGAGCAAATAATGGGAGCAACTGTGCTGACACGCGTGACACAGTCCAGAAAATTCCATGCTCGTTTTCAGAATGTTTAGTTATCGCTCTATAATAATTGATATTAAGTAATAAGTATAATTAAGCATGATAGTATAATTTTGACATTGTGATAATAATAAATCATTTCAAGTCATTTCTAAAACCATTCACAGCAAGTCATGTGGCAAATGGTGAGGCCCAGCACGCGTCCTCATGTTGGTGAGGCTGAGGAGGTGTGGCCAGAGTATAATTACACCACATGACTGGCTGATGTGGGGCGTGACAAATCTAAACCCTTCTGGAGAGCAGGGAGAGCGTTCCACTTTACCAGTGCTCCCTCACTTAAAAAGCTTATTAATAACTATAAGGACCAGGTATGACTCAGAAAAATGGTTATTTATGTAGTTCTTTTGTCCTGTTTATTTTCCATTTCTTTTATGTTTTTTATTTAGTGTCCCTTGCAGAAGAACAGAACAGATGCTTTTATATCTTACAATTTGTCCAATTGAAACATCAAATGCACAGCATGTCGTTTTTTTTTTTTGCGAGAATGGTTCTTTGTGGCCATAAGCATCAGTTTCAGGGAAAGTTTGAAGTCAGTAGAGGAGTATCCACAGACTGTGGGGTTTATTTGAACACTTGCACAGAACCCGATGTTTGAGCTGATACCCCCTATGGCCTTTTCCAAAACCCGATGTTTGAGCTGATACCCCCTATGGCCTTTTCCAAAACCACAGTCCCATTTTATTTCCCTGTCAGTCTCATTTTATGCTGACTTTCTCTTCTTTTTTCCCATCATTTTGTTAAATTCACCTTTTATCCTCTCATCCTAATCTTTTCCTCACATTCCATTGTAAACAATAAGTAGCTCTTACACGTAACCTCCTGAGACCCCACCCACTCATTTATGTCCATTGTGGTGGACATTTTATTTTTGCATCTATCTTTTCTCTGATGTTAGGAAACATATTTATTCCTGTTGTGCACTAAAGAGGACATGTGTGAAATTAAAAATAAAAATGAGTTTGAAGAAATATAAATTGTATGATGTCTTATTTCCTCCAAAGACAAGTAACCCAAAATTGAAGGTCACTTTTTTCCTTGGGTCTCTGGAGGATATATAGACAGATATGGATAAGATGAATAACAGAGAGTATGTAACATATGATGGAATATTAATTTGTATTGAACATTAATCATTATTATGCTATTAAAAAAACTCACTCTGGGTGGTGATTTAATGGGCAAAGCTGGGGTTGTTTAAGCTCGATAATCCACCTGTCAGTTGTAATTTAATTGTCAGTGCAGTTCACTGTCGGAGTATCAATCCATTGCTGTTTAACCAGGCAGGTTAATGGTGCTGTGACGTGCACCGCAGAGCCCGTCAGACAACAACCCCTCTCACCCCCACGCCGAGATTCTGCCCTGGTCTGTGCCAGTTATGTGCCCCCATTCTCCAGTCTCCTGTCACCACCGTTTCCCACACCTGAAGCCACTTGCTTCACACATTCTGCTTGTTATTTCTATGACCATCCGTCCTTCCATCCATCCGTCTGTCCATCCATCTTTCCATCCATCCATCGTTCTTCTAACTGCGTATCCATTGCAGGATCGTATTATTACTATGTACAGTAATAATAAAATCTGCTTTGGTATTATTGTATTACGTAATGACATTATTGGAGGTGGCGTTTAGTAGAATTATTATTATGGTTGTCATTATTATTAGTAGCAGAAGCAGTGTTATTGTGATTGTAGTTGCCGCCAGCAATGATCTGTGGCAGTGGTGCCGTCTCATTCCGTTTTCTAATGACGATTCACGGTTGAAAGGGGCCGTAATTCAGTGTGAATGGCTCTAAATCAGAGGTGATGATTCTCCTCGCCATCCTCCTCTGTGCCCAGAGCGAAGGCTCCCGCCCCAGTCACCAGGCTGTACCCCCCCCCCCTCATTCTGATTGAAGCAACAAAAGCATGGTGTGTTGTTTTACTTTTTCTCAGGAATAGTTTTTTTGCGGCTGAACAGACCTCAGGTTGGGGCAGTACTAAAAATAAATAAATAAACAAACCCATATTGATGATTGTCAGTATTAATAATTACCCTCAGCCTCAGCTGAGACATTGCGTTTTAGTTAAGTATGTTAAAGAGGCGGCTTTCTCCTCAGGATGAAATGAAGTCGACCCCAAGCGGCTCGCCTTATCCTTGCCCCGGGGCCCGGAGCAGCAGTCACGGCCCCGGCTCCGGCCCTCGGCGCGGCAGCTGCCCGGGGAACAGCAGGGAGAGCTGGGAAGAACGGCAATAGTTATGAACCCACACCCCAAGCTTAACACAGAGGGACAATAACAATTACAGTCAGACCTCACAAGGGAGCAGTTTAAAGCAGCTAATTCAATACTGTACTTGACAATAGTAGTGGGGGAGAATGCCTGTTGTATAGTAAGCTTTTAGAATGCTCAGTCGTGCCTTGCTTGCACACTTAATGAAGATATTTGAAGTAATCATACCTTGAATTGCTGTACGGGAGTGAATAAACACTGTGATATTCTCACAGGAACTAAATAAACCAATCTGTTCTGAATTTACTGTGCCCAAGTCGCAGTCTGCTATTCCGGCACGCACAGCACGAATAGACCGTGAAGGTCTTCCTTCGTAAAAGCTTGTGTTTTTCACTTTCTCTGTAGTGTCCTTTAATGATCTTTGTTGTGTGGTTAAGAAAATGGACTTGCAAAACGATAAACTCCAAAATAAAATTCAGTGCAGGGGACCTGCTGTCGTCAGTAGAAGATTTTATAAAATGTCCAGTTGTATGGACTGATGTAAATAGAGGTCCTGGCTATTTAAGTTACTGTGAAGAAATCAGCCTGATAGAAATATGTAGCAAGTGTAGAGCAAATTATATAGAAATTTTACCGCTAGAATGATCCGGTAACATATTAAATGCAGTAGAACTTCTGCCTTTATGAAGTTCTGACAAGCCAGCGATGTTTTAATTGGCAGTCAGTAGGTTCCAGCAACAGGGGTCAAGAGTAATTTACTAAAATGCTAAGTCTTTTCATCCATTTATTTATCTGCTTTTTCTGTATTGAAATTCCTAGCCAGGCTGGATTATAGGGGATGATGATGGCTTAATCCCTTGTTAATTAACACTGTGTTTCCAGCAGCTGAGGAGAGATATAGGATTAGGGCTTAAGGCTGGCTTCGCAGCGGCCAGTCGGAGGAGGAAGACACCGGGAGTGGGGTCTGAGTGTCCATCCTGCCCACATGCAACCAGTACACATGGAAGGCGGGCAGCCACTCAGCAGGGACTGTGCTCACCACTTAGGGGCTGCACTTTTTATCTGCTCTAGCAGATGCCAAGTTACAGCCCTGTGCTGCCTGAGGACTTTCCGGTCTTTTCTGCACATGGGCCTCATCCCCAGAGGTCGCTTTAGCGTAGAAAGAGCGGGACTTATCATTTATGAGTCACTGGTAAGCTGCTTAGATCTGCGAGTGATTGACTTGGCCAGACAAACAGTCATTTATTGGCACATGCTGACTATTTTTTTTTTTTTAATGCGACTCAAATTTCTATTTTAAATCAGGCGGTATTGTCCTCGCAGGTTTAAGCGGGCAGCGTGACTGGCGAGGCCGTGTTTATGAGGCGCGGCTTTGAGTGCCCGACGGGCTTCCTCTTGCTTGTGGCTCCCACTTAGCAGAACGAGAAACGTGGCAGCCGCCCGAGGTGTGAGAGGTGTTTTTTTTTTCTTCTGCAGTCCTGGCAGAAGGAGAAGAGGCAGTGGACTCCGATAGGGGGGGTGGGATTTGTGGGTGGTGGTGTCACTGCCAATCGGCCAGCAGTGCTGGCCCTCTAGGGTGCCAGCGGCCCATCATGGACGGAGGACCACAGTGGAACGTTTTGCCTCCTTGAAAAAGCGGTGGGCTCAGGCCAGGAAGTAGCCATGGTTATATTTTTGATACCAGCCACGTGAATCCGTTTTCTGCCCCATGATCCTGTCCCTGTTTATTGCTCTTGCCAGAGGGAGGGAGTGAGTGTCTCCAGCTGACCACTGTCCATGCGGGGGCTGTGGTGAACCCCCCCCCGTGTGTGCGGCAGAGCGGTCACTGGCGGGCCACTCCTGACAGCTGATTATGGCTTCTGCTGGTTCGGCTTAAGGAAGGGAGGGGGAACCTGATGAAGGGGAGTTAAGTGTGTTATGGGCACTGTTATCATGCACATATCATTTGTCAGGCCTACACCTGAGGGAAGAGGCAGCTTATTTGCCCAGATAACGACCACGGCGTATTGCACTGTTCCGCTAATAAGAGGAAAACTGCTTTTCAGCGTCTTGTTGAGATTTAAAGCGGGAAAAAATATATAAATATACAGAATAATAAAGGAAAAAGCTTCTAATGGCACGGCAAGCGATCATTATTTCAGAAATGAGCTGAGCAAGGTCGGGGGGGGCGGCAGGCACATCAGCTGAGAGCGGCTGACGTGGGCGGCTCGTCGCCACAGCACCCGCCTGGTGGGAACAGACTGCAGCTCTGAGATGGGGAGAGGAGTAGAGGAGGAGTAGGAGAGGGAGGCAGTGGCTGGGAGAGGACTCTGGTGGGGCTGAGAGCGGGGCACACTCCCCTCAACTCCGTGCCGCAATTAGTGCCTAAACCAAGGCGGGGCGGCCGTCCCTTTCAAACCTGCGGTGTGTCGACAGACGACAAACAAATAATGGTTACTGTGACAGTGACGGGACACCTCTGGCCCTCGCCGAGCCCGGGGAAGAAAGAGCAGTCACTCACATGTCGCTTCCCGCGCTGACAAAAAAAATCTTCATTAAAAGTGCTCCAGCGCCAGGCTGCTTTCTAGCGGGACGTCAGCAGCCGCCCAGCCCGCCGCCGGCCTCCCAGAGACACACAAACAGTGTGTAATTATCCCAGCCCCACTGCTCTGCATGCCACCCCCCATCTCAGCCTTACACCGGCTGCATGGTGGGATGCAGGGAAGATGCTCTCGTGTACCATCCTGCCGTACAACACACATACTCACACACCTATGGTTATCCACTTTGCCGTCGAGCAGATTCCGGCACACACACTCACACGCACACAGACACACAGGGCTGCTGGCTCTGGTGGTGAACCTGATCCTGCTCTGTATATTTCCCACGTTCTCCTCTCTGCTCCTGCCTTTCACAGCCTCCTCCTCCCCTTCTCCCCTTGCGTGTTTCATACCTCATTTGTAGTTTTTCAAGCGATGTTCAGTGCCAGGGGATCCCAATGTAGGGGAAACACAAGTGGTGAGTAATTAGAAGATTCTCAGAATATGTAAAAAAAGAAATTAAGATAAAAAACAATCAGTTTGAACTGTATCTGTAATTGGTCAATTGAAATGACTCTACCAAGGGACACTGGCTCCACACCCTCCGGTCAGCAAAATAGGGGTTGCTGGTCACTGATACTTCAATATGGGGGTAGTGGGCTGAACAGGTTTTGGGCCTGTGCTATAAGCTACTTCATGTGCGCTAAGCTGCATGGCTGCACAGACAAGGAACAGTGGCTGGGGTCAGTGGCGTGGGGGGGGGGGGGGGGGGGGGGGTGTTGGTAATGAATTTAGTAAAAAAAAGAAAAGAAAAACAAATTAAAAAAAAAAAAAAAATAAAAATTAAATTAATATATAAAATATTAAAAATAAAAAAAATGAAAAAAAAAAAAAAATAAATAAAAAAAAAATAT
>JABFDZ020000066.1:8098823-8109179 GCA_019775955.2 Pollimyrus isidori | reverse complement strand
AGACATGCTCCCTCTGTAAAGGTGTTTATCAGACAGACAGACATGCTCCCTCTGTAAAGGTGTTTATCAGACAGACATGCTCCCTCTGTAAAGGTGTTTATCAGACAGACAGACAGACATGCTCCCTCTGTAAAGGTGTTTATCAGACAGACAGACATGCTCCCTCTGTAAAGGTGTGTGTCAGAGTAACTCCACCCAGGCCGATGCTGCAGCCCAGGATCCTTCTCACTTCTGCCTCAATCACTGCTCCACACTCTATCGCTGTCCAGCACAGCCCCAGGGCCCTGACTGCACCTCAGCGTGAGATGATTGGCCGATCCCTGGTTCTGATTAACTCCTTGAGAATGAGAATGAGGCATAAATATCTCAGCACATCACGCAAAAAGCAGTTTCTTCAGGCAAAAGAGGATGGAAAAGATTGAGTTACATTCTGCTCTTGATGAAAATCGTCTTGCGCTAACCAGACTGATACTGTATAATGATTTTGGATATCAGCTATGAAATGCTCATTGGTGTCACCTTTTATAAATTTTTAGTCTTATCACTTCTATTGTACTATAGCATTATAATCCATCTGAATATTGTCAGTAATTGCTTATCCAGCGCGTACCGTTGCATCGCGGTCCGTGGGGGGAAGGCCAGCACTGTGAGCTGCAGACAGGACAGCGGGCAGCCGCAGAGCATGGATACATATACGCATAAGCCTTTTTATTTCTGAGTCACACATTCATGTGAACAGCATGGCACCAGGCTGTGGGCGGAAGCCCACATGCCAACTCAGCATCCAGAGAGCAGGGGCCAACTTCGAACCCTTAACTCCGTGCAACAACAGCGCCACCCACTGAGTCAGCGTGCCAGCATTGTCTCGTTATGGCAACCATGTATATATATATTTTTTAAGACAGAAGAATTGCTGCCTTACGGCCGTTGGTGGGGAGCAGATGCATGCCTGAATCGAGGCTTCGTTCCAGTGTTTCATCGCGATGACGGAACACACCGCATAACCGTAATTCCACACATGCATTCACGAGCGATGCCGATCGTGTGGGCCGAAAATTCAAGAATGGAAGCGGCATCTTCTGTAGCCTGTATCTTCAGTGGTAGTTGGCTGCAGTAAAGAATACTAGGGATGATGTTTTAAGCCTCTTCCAAAGCTGTTCCTTAAAGAAACGCACACCGTGCAAATCGTTAGGGCTTCCCGCTCTCCTAGGTGACATTAGATGGGGAGGGGGCCACACACTGTAGGTCCCACATGGCCCCCATCGTCGGTAGCCGAACAGGAACTAATCACGGCGATGCCTCCCTTACACATCACCCCGTGCTTCTGCCGCTCGTCCCCGAGTGTTCGCGGGCTTATGTCATGAGAAAGTTTCCTGTAGGAGATTGGATGGAATCATCTGTGAGCAGTTGCTGGCCGGTTTCCTCGAGAAAGGGTCCTGGGCCAGACACAGAGCAAAGATCCAGCTGTCAGCCCGACGGTGGGTCCTGCTCCCAGCTGCGGGGCCACTTAGCCCCTTACATGTTCCCCTCGTGACGTTTCTGTGCATTTAAGACCCTTCATGGCGGCCGGCTTGTGAAAATGTCCTGCGGTAAATAAAATCTGACTGATTAAAGAGCCGCGGTAATTATCGGCATCGCAACGATCTTGTATCACTGCCAGCGTTGTAATATTAATCATAATTTTTCTTTTTACATTATTTATCGCCGCCTTCTTTGTTCAGTGAATAATTAATGCATATTGCTGATGAACAGAGTAGTAATAAAAACATCATTGTTGTGGCCATATTACCGACCAAATGAATAAGAAAAGAGAAGGTTGCAGGATATCTGGGCATCATTGACTCATGACGGTGTTTCCTCGGGCTGCTGTGCATGATTCTTGCCTCGTATCTCCCGATCCCAGATGCCTGACCATCTCTACCCTGCCCCCTCCCACTCCTGCCCCCCCCGCTCCTGCCTTCCCACTAGGTCCCATGAGCTCCTCTGCATTAGGAAAACAGCGGGAAACAGTTGATTTTCATTTTCTGTTGCGAGGCATTACCATGATGTCTTAACACGTGTAAATGAGAACTCCTCCTCCTCCAATCTGTCACTTTAATGCACTATAGATTTTATTTCACCCACTGCAGTATCGCGTTCTCAATAATAATAATCAAGCGCCTCTGTTGTTTTCCCCTAGAAATTAAATCTCGCTGCTGAGTGCTCAACTAATATAGGCTGTTGCTGGAGGAAATAAAAAAATAAACATGATGAATCATAGGAGCCGGGACTTTTATTCAGACGTGAGGGGCAATTACAGGAGGAGCCGGAATCTCTCAGCCGCTCGTGGGCCCGACATCCCTGTAATGGGTGTGCCCGGGTCCCCACTCGCAGGTTGCCCAGGGCGACGGGCCATGCAGGCTCAGGCAGGATGCACCACGCTGACATCGCACAGATGTGTGCAGGATGCTGCGGGAACTGTGGGCCTATGCCGTCGTGCGAAATAATAGTATGTTTTGCACGTTGGACACCCTGTTGCGGAGGTCTGGTGATTCCGTCCCTCAGATCCGCTTGATGGAAATGGGAATTCCAGCGCGGCTTGAATCTAGTTTCCCTGAATCGTGCTCGGCTGCACAGGAGATGATGCGAGCGGCACTCCTGGATTAGCGAGCTAAACACACCCCCCCCCCCCGTCCCGTGGGGGCTTCGCCTTCGCTTACATATTTAATCACGTCTGCCTGTGTGTTATATACGATGTTTGTGGTCACCACTTTAGTAGTATGAATGAAAGTGATAGTAAATATGCCTGGGCATTTCAACGCTATCACAGCACTGCGATTCAACACTTTTCTGAGCCGGGTGGAATGGAGAGTCACGTGTGGCGTATCGAAAGAGTCAATTCCTCGAATCGCAAAGGATCGTCCAATTATTCCTGTATGTCACTTGCTATAAATCCCTTCCTAAATTTAAAACCCCAGCTTCCACTTGAAGTTCAATTGCCCAGACTAAAGCCACCTTATTTTGGGCATATTAGCAGAAGGCCCAGTGCATTGGGGAAGGCTGTAATGCTCGGGTGGGGCAGTTGGGCAGTAAAGAGTAAAGAGGATGGTCAGCATGGTGATGGATGCGATCATCACAGTAATAAACAACGAAGCTGGTGGAGCCAGGAGTCTGCATCCGCGTGACCGAAGTGGAAGACGGATAAACATTAATGTGTCCATATCGCGTGCCAAGGCTCAGTTCAGGAGAAAAACAGTCTGTTTCGTGTGAAAGGGGAGGTGTGTGTGTGTGTGGGGGGGGGGGGGTACTGTAGTTTTCTGCCTTCTGGGGGCCAGGCCCTGCCCTACCACGTGCTTGTCTCGTCTCCCGGCAGCGGCCTGTCAGCCTGGTGGCCCGGCGCGGTTTCAGCTCCAAGCCCTGGCATCTCGGCTCCTGTGAAGCTGGGAGCGATGGTGTCGCTTGTGGGCCATGAGCAGGGGCCCTCAGCGTGCCCACACTGCCACGCCGGCCGTCCGCCGCGCATGCTAAAGCGCAGTGCGTTTATTAGCAGAGAAATGACACCCGTGCATCCTGACAAATGGCAGCCCCTGCATAAGAGCATGGTGAAAAGCCTGGAGTGTGGGGCTGTGTGATGCCACGTGTCGGGGAATACTTCTCTCTTCACGGCGTGACGGCTGCAGGCTGGCCGGGGTCATGGGAAGAGCAGGCGGGAGGCCTAGCGGGATCTGAAGTGCAAACGCACCAGTAGCTTCCTGACTCGCTGGCAGGCCCTGGGCTCCCCTCTGGGAGACAAGGCCGTCCACCCTGTCCAGGGAAGAGGCGAGCGCCAGCATCATGGCCACCTCACACGTCACCGCTCTCCGGAGCGAGGCCGCCCACCAGCCTCTTTTTTTAATAAACACCTTCATTAGCAGCACATGTTCTGGCTACTTGTGTGCTTAGGGTCGTCCCCAGGAGACTGACAGCTTACACGCCGTGTAGCCCCGCCGGCAGTGGGTGGTATGATGGTTAAGGCTGAAGGTCTGAAGAGGGCTGAGGGCTCGCTTTGGTACCAGTGGGAACAGCACTTAACACAGATTGTTTTAGTAAAAATATCCACCTGTAGTAATAGGTGAAAGGTACCATTTAAGCTTTAGTTATTAATATACTTTTCTTTGGGTTGCAGCTGAATAATGAACCACGAATGCTAATGAGTGCCAGAGGTTAGCCATCCATGTGAACCGCTGCCAGGAGGTCGCCCCGGTGATTTGTCGCGCCCTCTGATGCCCGTGTTTGTTTACAGACCAGGGCACCCTGTTGCCTGGGAGACAGGCCCCATGCTCCAGGCTCACCGTGTCCGCACTCAGGTAACCCGGAGAACACATTTGCTGATGGCTCTTTTTAAACAATGGTCCATCAGCCGACACTCGCAAAGGGGCCGGCTTTCCAACTGCGTGCCGGTAGCAGAGCAGTGATTTATTTTCCTTTTTGATGCTCTTTTGTTCTCTGACCCATTTGTGTCTGTGGTGCACAGCAGTGTCACGGAGCAGCCGGGCTTACCTCTGACCGCTCTGCTTTGTCTCAGTCGAGAGTGTGAGCCAGCGCCGTCCGATCAGAGATGGAGCTGGGGTCCGCTAAAGGTCGCTTTGCCGCATTCTATGCTTTGAAAACGCGGGATCATGGAGCGGGGCGTTTGGGTTCGTACACCAGAAAACACCAGTGACTGCAGTCAAGCCTTCGAAAATAAACTTGTAGTGGATTAGCAGGGAATGCTTGTTATTTGATGTATGCGAGGCTTCTGACACCATTTATTCCTCAGGTAGTGTCACGCCTGTATTAGTATGTTTCTGAGGCACAGAGTAGATGTTATGCTTCAGGGGCGTCACCGGTTACCAGACAGCCCCAAACGAGCGGTGACTTACGGGACACGGCTCCCCAAACCCACTCCCGCATTCACTGCTTCAGCTTTTGCCAACTTCCTGAAGTGAGGCTCTGTCCTATGCAAAGTACATCAGGCGATAAGCAGCCAGTGAAACTTCTGGAAGAAAGGGGAGAGGCTGGCAAGCAGTTACGTCCGCGTGCCCCCGCCTCGCTTGTGCCGTTTCTGAGGGACGTCAGACAGCAAATTGGGCTCTTTCTAGGCCAGGATGTGAACCGCTCTGCATGGCGTAATGTGCCTGGAGGAGTCGCAGCGGAGAGTGATTAAAGCCTCCTCACGGATAATTATGTCCGACTCCGCGGCCATCCTGAGCCCACTTTAGTTGAAAGAGATTTCTCTCAAATAAAGAGGGCTAAAGAAGGGGGGGGGCAGAGGAAGTGAGATGGTTTGAAGTGCTCCGCCACGTCTCCCAGCCGCCCTTCGGCGACCCCGTTAATTCGGGAAGGCGGCGTGACTCCTTCGAGGCCCGCTGGGCCGTCGTGTATGTTACGGGGCCGTGCCTGAACGCCAGGGCAGCTGGGTGCCACAGTGCGCTTTCTAGCCAGCTGTAAAGCTCCATGCAGATAAGGTCACGGGGATTTCCCGGCTGAGGTGTGGTGTCAGAGACCATCTCCCATTGTATGGGCTCCATTTAGCTCTGGGGTAACATGTGGAGTGGTTGGCATTTTACTGTGTTAATGACTCTGCTGCTTGTTAAGTCACTTGCAATTAAAATTTATTTATCACTTTTATCCGGAGCAACATACAATTGAGAAAGCTGGGTCAGCCAGTCCCTGGAGGTTAAGGGTCATGGTCACATAATGGTGAAATCACTCTGCTGATCTTGGCATGCTCTGTGTTTTTATAGTATAGTGTTGTAAAGTTACTATCAGTATAGTATAGCATAGCTTAGCATGTCACTATTGACAAGGTTCGAATTACATGGTGGCTTTTGGGGAGACGTATCTTGCTGGTGTGCAGCACGAAAATAAAATATAACACACAAAAGTAGACAATTTTTTAGAGCCCCCCACCCCCCCCTTCAAGGAAGCTCCTGTCCATTTCAGGGGGTTCAAACTCCCTTTAGCTCTGCAGTTATTCAAACCATGATTCTGGAAGCAACTCATTACTCACTTGTGTGACTCACTTCCTCGATGACAAGCATAAATCCCCGGCCCTTGACCCAGCAACCTTCCAATGACGGGCACCACATCCTAACCTGCTCAACCACACCCCATCTTTGCCCTACAATGTAGCGACCCTCCCTCACTGTCACCTCCATCTCGCGTCTCCCTCAGTGGTATGGTGGGCTGGGGTGGGAGAATCGCAAGCCCCCCAAAAAAGTGTAATGCATCTGCATTGAGCCCCAGGATGGGCACCCTGGTACAGTAATGCAACGTCTGCGCTCGCTACTTGCTGCTGTGCTGCTTCGCCCCGCACGCACCACCCCATACAAACTCCCTCGCTTTATTGCCTCCATTTCACATGTCAAGATCTCCGTGAAACGCCACTTAATCAAGCTGCTCTTGAATTATTTGCGGGCTACTACAAAGGTAGAAGAGGTATCAATTAATATAGCCAAAGATGAACCATAATTTATAATTAACAAATGAATGGGATGTAATAAACAGCAACACTGAGTGTAAAAGCTAACAAAGGGAGATAAAAAAAAACTATGTTGATTTGTCCCTTAGCTAATGAATAGAGCGCTTATCACTGACAGGGTTACATAAAACAGCTAAATGAATAATCATCTGTGAGTCGGAGGGAAGCGGATCGCTAACAAGCTCAATTTGAACCTACTGACACCCCCAGACTGTAAAAGATTGAGGGCTGATGAACGTGGGATCTCTTGGCCTTCCATGGTCCGCGCGTGCATGAGGGTGTGTGTTCACGTGTGCCTGCTGTGTCTCTGTCGGACGTGAGAGACGCTTCTGTGCATCTCCATGGCTGTTTGCATGCATCCCCGCATACCTTCCATACATGTGTCGTCTTCCTTTGCGTGAGTGAGACTTTTACCAATGACCCAGCTGATATGATATAGTTATGAGCTCAGGACCATAAAAAGAGGAAGATTCAAGCCCCTATGACCAGTGCCTTCTTGGCTTCGAAACTCAGGCAGCCCGTGGGTGGGGTCGTACCCACTTAGCCCCCCTCGTACCTTCGCTCCTTTTGAGACCTCTGTGGCAGGATGCTGGCGGATGTCCATGTTGGCACAGTTCCGACACCAGGTGACATAACAGGAATTTGATTAACATTTTATCCAGAGATCCGTGGCAGAGCAAGGGGATGCAGACACAGTCCCGGTGCCGGGATCAGCCTGGGCGGGGCCTCCTAAGACCAAACGCCCTGCTTTGTGTCCCATCTAGGCAATGGGGGGGGGCTTCTCTGTCGTGCGAGGTGGCAGCAGTTCGAAGGAGGCGACCTCAGTACGCGGCGACTTTGTGAAGTTAGCGTTTTACGCCGTGCCACATATATATTTCATCGGATGTGCTCGTCACCAAAGAGCCACTGCGAGCATGTTTACTTTCAGGGAGATTAGGAGACAACATCAATGGCTCACCTCCGCTTTCTAGTCGTTTGTTTTAGATGAGAGACGAGAGCGCTTTGAAGGGGCGAGTGCCTGACATCGCCTTTTCATCAGTTCCGGGGAACACGCATCTCTTTGGGTCGTTATTGTTGGGAGGATGAATAAATGATGAAGTCACTTTTTGTTATTTTTGACTTCTGTTGACATTTTGATTATTAGCCGTTTCTCTTTGTGAGGGGTGGGTGGGTGGTGGGTGTTTTTAAGGAGATGATGTCTTCCGAAAACCTCGTAGGTCCAATTTGGTGGCTTTGCTCTCTCACGGTGACACGTGTCTTTTATTTATACAGATTCGTAATTAACTGTGATCCCGTCGCGCCTGGGGGGCTCATTTTGTCGCCGCCTCCCCCATGCAGGTGCACAGGTCCGGTGGCTGCAGCCCATTAGTGACAACGCACTGAAATATTAACACCTGTTCCGGTTAGTCAAGAAACACTGCGTTTGTAATTATAAGGAAATCGGCTTATAAAAGGGCTGCATCTGAAACTTGCTTTTATCAATTCTTAATATGCTGCCTCCATATTAAAAATAAATCAAATACACAGAAACGATACAACAGTCTCTTTTTAATCTTGCTTTGCCTCCGAACTGGAATCGAGACGATTTAATTAAATAATGCATGACACAATAAAAATTGGTGAATGTGTGATTATATTCCCGATGAATACGGGTTGCACAAGTTGTTGTTGTAGATTCTCCCGCTTTAATGTGGGCAATTTGTCACAGATTGCAGGGCACGCATTAGAATATAGATACAGCCAAAGCTGGGCTAAGCAAACAGCTAAACAATGGACTGTGGCCTCTGGAAGAGGGGGGTGGATTCTGCTTAAATTTTAATAATCTTCTATGCTGGTCTTTCTTAATTCCCGCGGTCTGTTCTCCCTTTGTTCCCTTAGTGCTAAGAAGTGCCTTTCCTCTGTGGCCTTAGATTAAACCAGGTATCTCTAACTACTGTATTACAGAATGTTAAACACTCTTCCATAAAGACTGTGTAATAAACTGCGATTCCCTGCTTATAGTATTATAAACTATGCTTCTCTAACTGCTGTATCTGTACTTTGCTCAGTCAATTACAATCAAATGAAACTCTAAGCTGCCCTTGCACCGCACATCTAACACTTTTATCATGTGTAATGTTCTGCATGTTCATGTCTAATGAATGGTACTTATTTCCACCGGTTGAGGTCGGACATGGAAACAGACGGGGCCTGCATCACACCGGGCAGCCTGGCGCGGCCATGGAAGCGGGAGCCGTATTAAAACGAAGAGGAACGAGATCGCCAGACTAAAGGCACTAGAAGACTGCCTTCAGAGACGGAAGCTTTGTTCCGGCACTCCCTTCACCGCCTCCTACCTCTGGGGCCATCGGTGATCGTTCGATCTTACGCCTTTGCGACGGCTCTCCGCCCCGTGGGGAAGTGATCAGCTCCTGGGCCGCGTCGGCTTTCTGCCGGTACCGGTCAGGAGCCCAGGGGCAAAGAAAGAAAAGGCATCTGAGGAAGTTACACCTGGGAGCCGACGTGGGCCAGTTTAAGCACTGATGTGCAGGCCGTCCAGAGTAGCAGCTGAGAGGATTTGTGCATAGGCCTCATTTAGCCTGCATTTTCATCTGACCGTCCCAACTCAGGACGCTGCACCAACCTCTATTTAAATTAAAGTTATCATTTTTAAAAATAAATAATGCTAAGAGGTCTGCCTTGCAGGTCCTACTGCACTGTATGGCTGAACGGGGCGCGGTAGCTCCCTCTGCCCCGTGCCGCAGTCCATGCTTTCCCCATCCACCCATACGGTTGTCATTCGCATGGCGCGTTTTGGCTCGTCCATGCCTCCGCAGCGCCCCTCTGCTGTCCCCGTTCTCGCGGCCTGTTATGCAAATGTCTAGACAGATCCTCTCCCCGCAACGGTCCCCGAGACCCCAGCCAAGCAGGCGATTAGCCGGCAGAGTCAGCATTTCCGTCCGATCGGGGGCCGCGGGCCCGTGCCTGCTGCTGGAGTGGGGCTTGGACGGGCTCCCGCTGCCCGCGGTGCTCAGCTTGCTCAGGCGCCCCTGCCAACGCTTTATCTGTAATTGTCAGCTGGCAGCAGGCTCTGCGAGGGCACCGGCCCGTCCGCGGCTTCGCCAGCGCTCACCTGCGTCTCCCCCCACGCGTCTCACCTGTTTGTTCTGGCGTCCCGTCTCTTCTGGCCGTGCCCCCTCGCCCCCGGCGCCCTCCACAGGCTGACCCTGGCGTAGCCTCCCGTGGCAGGCAGTCAGGGGGCACGGCGCAGGGGCCCCCGTCTGGCCGGGCCGCGCAACATTAAGCTGGCAGGCCGCAGTCATCTGAAGTTTGTCAGCGGCTCTGCTGCGTTTGCTGGCAGGCATGACTGTGTGTGCTTGCATGTGCGTGTGTTTAGGTAATTATTACATTGTCGGGACCAGGTTTTAAAATCCTGTAACTTATTACGTTTTGTGGAAATTTTTTTGGTGCCAACAAGTTTTGTAATTTTATAATAATATTTTTAAAACATTCTGTGATTGTAATCGACAAAAAAAAAGCAAATATGCCAATTTTGTTCACTTACATATGGTTAAGGTCAGAGCTGGGCAGGGGTTAAGGTTATCACAGTAGGTTTAGGGTGAATGGAGAGTTCCCACATGTCCAAACGTGTGTGTGTGTCTGTGTGTGAGTGTGTCTGTGTGTGTGTCTGTGTGTGTGTCTGTGTGTGTGTGTGTCTGTGTGTGTGTCTGTGTGCGTATGTCTGTGTGTGTGTGTGTCTGTGTGTGCGTGTGTCTGTGTGTGTGTATGTCTGTGTGTGTGTGTCTGTGTGTGCGTGTGTCTGTGTGTGAGTGTCTGTGTGTGTCTATGTGTGTGTGTGAGTGTGTCTGTGTGTGTGGGTGTCTGTGTGTGAGTCT
>JABFDZ020000066.1:8080124-8091147 GCA_019775955.2 Pollimyrus isidori | reverse complement strand
CTCTTTTGGGGTGTCTGGCCCGCGCTTTTCGTGTGGGATAAATTTCTCGGCCCTCTCACTTCGCTCTTGCATGGTGGCGGGACCTTGTGGGCCCCGGGGGGGGGGGTCATTTGGAATCGATGTCAGTTGATACAGGGTGGGGGCCATGATCGAAACCATGTGCTGCCCCCTGAGGTTCCACCCTGGTCCCAGTCATGCAATCGCTTTGATGTCATGCTGCGGACTGCATCAGAAAAAACATCGTTCCCTTGGTGGTCATGTCTCTGGTCCCTTGGTGACCACATGACACCAGCTGGCCAATCAGGCTTTGACTTCTCAGAGGGGACACCGGGGTTGTTACGACTACTGTCAAACACACTTGAAGTTCGGCTCTCCTTTTTTTATTGAAAGCAGACTGTCAGAACGGAGGGTAGAGGTTTCCATGCCACTCGTGTTTGATTGGTCAGCATGTGCAGGAGGTAGCGCGGGCTGGTGTGTTAGTCTCCACCAGCAGTGCTGAACAGCGGGGCACTCTGTGTTATTCATGAATGAATGAATGGAAGTTGCATTTATATAGCACTTTCCAAGACACGCAAAGCGCTTTACAGAGGCAATGGGGAGCCACTTCAACCACCATCACTATGTAGCACCCACCTGGATGACGTGACGGCAGCCATTCTGTACCAGTATGCTCACCACACAGTAGCTCAGCTGGTGACTGGGCAGGAGAGAACCAGTTAGTGCTGGTCAGTGAGGCTCAGGGCACTGCACCAAGACAGATGGGAAAAATCAGCCATCTGAAATATCTCAGTGTGACTGAGATATTTTATTTGACATAATGTTGTTTCTGTTTAAAGGTTCCTTAAGTTTAGCTGAAGGAAGGGATACTGAGATAGGACACTGTCAGGATGGCTTTAATGTGAAAACTGGCCAGGGTATATAATAGTGTCACTCCAGCATATTAAGGTAGGGATGCAAGATGACACCAGCATTTTGAGAATGTTGATTGCACAGAGTATGAGAGATGATCGAGGTATATAGGAGAGGAGTGTTTTAGAAAATAGCCCCCCTGTCAGTATTACACCTCCCACAAGGCCGTGCGGCATCGCCTGATGAACGAGCGTATAATTGTTCGAATTATGGGGAAGAGAGCAGGAGATTCCAGACACGGAACTTTACGCAAAGCTTGAAAGATGTGTCTGGGTTTTACTGCAGCATTAAAAAATTTTATTGCTTGCAAACTGTTAACTTTCTTTTCCTGCCTACCGAAAAGTCATTTATGCTGAAATGTTTGTATTTTTCCGGACCGCTAATCAAACAGCGGCATATGTTGCGCGTTGATGCATATTCATGCCGCGATTGATTTCCGCATCCTTTAGGTTACCGCTTTCTCTACGACGCACGTCTTCCGTGACCCCTCCGCCCACGATCGGATCTGGCAGACCGTTGCAGGTGGCGAGCGGGTCGCGCCCTGGACAGCGCCGATCTGCACGCGCCGAAGGTTTCCACGGATATCAGCCGGAGGATCCAGGCGGTGCCAAGCACTGCGATCCGGGGGCTCCTGGCCGAGCAGCTGGCGAGGGCTGCGGGAGTTTGGGGCTCTTTGCTTTGCTGTGGGTGTTTGACGTCTCGCCTCCATAGAGTCGTGTTCTGCTTGTAAACGCCGTCGTAGCTAGAGCTGCCCTTTCACCCGGTCCAGATCTTCTGCTTGTGTAGTTGGATAGATGAGTTAGAGACTTAGTTTTATAAAGGAGCTCTAATCCCCCCTCCGGTAGCCAGGGGGCCACATTAAACAGGTGAATAACAATTGGACATGGGCCCTTTAATTCATAAAATCCAAGGGAGGGTCGGGGGGGCGGGGGGGGGAGAAAAGCAGTCGTAGCCAGTATGTTGAAGCTGCATTCCAAAGGGAGATGTTTTCAATTCACTCATTATGAGGGGGTCACCTCTGGTCAAGTTCAGTGCCATGGAAAAGCGGCCCCTGCCTGCAAGGGGCGCCGCCCACACGGGGAGCTGCGAGGAGGCGGGTTCACAGCAAGCCTGGCCCAGCCTGGTTTTTAGGGCCAGTGCTGGGAAATTAGCCCCGTGTGTTATCTGAATTCGGGGGGGTAGAAGGAACATTGACGGATGTGTGGTGGGAAGGTGATGGCCGCCCTGCCGGAGTAAACATGCTCTCTGGCGCTGGCTTGTAATGATGCTATTAGTATGCATGTAGCCAGGCCCAGATGCGCGCCTTACACTGGGCTGAGCCCCCTTCTGCTCGCTGCCTTTCTTCCCCAATAATGGCTTTAGACTCTATTCAGAGCGGGGGCCACTCAAGGGCCCTGGCGGGCGAGGGGACGGGGGCTGGGAGATAAAGAGCATGGCCAAATGGAACATGAGCGGTGTGTCCGGCCTGGGGGACAGACGCGGCAGCGCTGAAGCTCACACGGCGCTCACACAATGGGCTTGCAGTGTTTCCAGGCCACGTCTCGTCCCCGCAGCCGACGGGGGGCCGAGGGTCAGTAAAGTATCACTGCAGCGCTTTTGGACGTACATGCAGCCCTTCTGGCTTTCCTTACGTAGTGGGAGACCGCCATACTGGGAGAGAGGGTGGAATTGCTTCAATTAGGTAATTAATTACTTCAATCAAGTGGGAAAATTCTCTGCTGGAATGAAAATTCCATCGTCCTCAGAGCACAATTACTCACCCCTGCTCTGGACCACCCAGACACCGCTGTCCCTTGTGGGCCATTTCAGATCAGAGGTTGTGACCCTGTGACAAGACAAGAGCGAAGAGTTCTGTGCTGTGGGGCAGCCTTTGGTGAGGGCTCACCCCCCCACGCTGTCTGCACTGAGCAGTGCGCGCTTACTGTGGGTGGCGTGACCCTCCACAAAGCTTTGGAGGGACGCGCCAACACGTTTCAGAGATTAAAGGCAAACAGTTTGTGGTTGGGGTAGGATTTCTACCAGGAGTATGGAAGAGAAGAGCGTTAGATAAATGTAGTGAGGGCGCAGAAGAAATTATTTGAGTCTTATAGCTTGAGTGTGATATTAATTTGCGGGTGTAAAACAGGGAGTCCAGGTTGTAAAGTATCTGGGCTTGAGATCACGAGCTAGTTGGGTTAAGCCTCGTTCCAGGCCGTTCACAGCAGCAGTCGTTTAGCTTGAATTACATCTGGAAATTCCAACTCACACTCAGCTGTTTGCAGCACATTTGCATTGCAGCTCTTCTCCTTACCGAGTGAGGTAAGATCTGCAAGTCCACATTTTCTTCTTTTTTTGAGGAATCCCGTTGCTCCCATTGATTAGGTCCAGGTTTGTCACCTCACACCCCTTACAATCACTTAATTACACCGGAGGGACTCTGTAATTTTCATTTCTTTTTCCTATCTGCCGTTGAGCAGTAAGCCCCAGTACAGTGTATCTTCTTCCCTAAGTTGAGATTTAGCTCTCCTTTCCCCTATAACGCTAAGCTGCTGAAAGCATGACGGTTTCTGATTTCTTTTACACTTTGTTTTCGTACTCGTCTGCCCGACTCTAATGTGGTAACCGTGGAAATGGGGAGTTTCGGACGAGGGGATTGTTATAATTTTGCACCGGGATTAATTCTGAAACGTGAGAAATACCGCATGAAATCTCCCGTTAAAGGCTTTTTGATTCCCGCGTTGCGAACAGATCCAGCGAAATCGGTTCTGCTGGCCCCCGATCCAACAACGATGTTGTTTTTAGCTGTCTCTCCCTCCTCGGTCATTCCCAACTCGTTGACGCGAAGCTGTTTTCCAGCCAGACTTCGCCTGTGTCTCAATAGGCAGCAGCAGAAATATTGGACAGAGTCATGGTGCCAAAGGCCAAGCTGACATCTACCAATGCCAAGGCAGACATGAGTGGCTGTAGAAATCGCCTGGAAACTTCACTAGAGGAAGGAGAGCCTATTGGATACGAAGCATCCCTGTTGCTTTATGAAAACTGCCCTTGAAACTTGATAAATGCTATAGTTTTTATACAGGTGCACAATCACCTTAGTCATGAGACACAGCAGAGGGTGGACATTCAAGACTGTATGTCTGCTCCGACCCCTGACTTGCCAGTGGCTTCAGTCCCGAACCACTCACTCTGCCAGTCTTTGCTGGGGATTATTACGGGCCTACGTGTGAGTCCCCGGTGGTGAAAAGGCAGTGGAAACGTTTGCGGTGATCACGGCATGTGATCCCCGGTGCAAAGGCGGGAGCTGTGGCCCGAGCGCGCTCCGTGTTAGCCGTCATCTCAGCGTCGCCGTCCGTGCCAAGAGTAAGCAATTCTTCTGGAGCCCTGAAATCTGGATCCAGTTGTTGACTTGGCCTTCAAACACAGGCTCTGGTTGTCTGCTTAAGTCCAGTCCAAACAGGCTCTCGTCCTGATTACATGATTGCTAAGTAGTGCAGCCCGCCGCCTGCTCCTTTTTTTTTTCTTTTTTTTTTGCAGACTCGACAAGCTGCATATTTTCAGTGATCTTATTTTATACTTTATTTAACTTTTCCTCATATCCAGATACCGCAACGTGCATGTTAAAAAGATGAAAGTGTTTTATCTTTAACACTGACAGGGGTTCCTCTCTTTTTATTTTTTGAGCTGTACCACTATGTGCTGTTTTATACATCAAAAAAGTAGTTTTACCATTATTCTCCAATGTGTGGAAATGGCGTTTGAGCCACACGGGGGAGGTGCAGGGTGCGATCGATGTGTGCTCCCTGCTATGAGATCCAGCGGGTCTCCGCTGGAGGGTGCAATCGCTGTCTGCTCCCTGCTCTGAGGTCCAGCGGGTCTCCGCTGGGGGTGCGATCGCTGTCTGCTCCCTGCTCTGAGGTCCAGCGGGTCTCCGCTGGAGGGTGCGATCGCTGTCTGCCTCCTGCTCTGAGGTCCAGCGGGTCTCCGCTGGAGGGTGCGATCGCTGTCTGCTCCCTGCTCTAAGGTGCAGCGGGTCTCCGCTGGAGGGTGCGACCGCTGTCTGCTCCCTGCACTAAGGTCCAGCGGGTCTCGGCTGGAGGGTGCGATCGCTGTCTGCTCCCTGCTCTAAGGTCCAGTGGGTCTCCGCTGTAACGCTGTTCTCCTCCTCCTTCCCTGGGAAGGGCTGGCGTGTTACTTTTTTGCAGCAGCAGCAGCAGAAATGGGCCCCCAAAGCTCGGCTCGGCACTGACTGGCAGCCGCGCCCGTCCCTTCGAAGGGTGTCCAGGTACCCACCCCCCCCCCCCCCATCCTGGGATCACAGAGCCGTTTGGAGACACGCGTCGGCGATTAGAAACCGTGCTGTCATCGCTCGCTGACTGGAGACGAGGGAGCCGCTTGCTGCCACGTTAAACTTTTATAAAGGCTGGTGCCGGGATCGCATACAGGATGAGGCTGAAGGTCGGGACAAGGTCAGAAATGCCGTGTGGGGTTCCCCCCCCCTCCAGCGATGTAAAGTACAGGTGGGCCAATGGGATACTCACATCCACGCTGCTCTGGAACTTTTTGTCTTGTTATGGTGTCAATCCTATTTTCACTTTTTTTTTCTTGGCCGGGATGGGTTGGGGGGGGCATCTTTTCTTTTGAAGAGCTAAAGCTCTTCACGATTCACCCAGGGAGTGTCAGCAATGGCTTTGTTCACGGGCCCTCGTGGGGGTGCATATGCAGTTTGAAGACGCTTGTGAGTTCTGGGGGAGGGCTACAGTATTCCCCTATTGGGGGTCACCTAATTAGGGAAATACTCACATACATTCCATACCCTTAGGGCCATTTCTTCCTGCAGTATTTGTTAATGGCGGCGCTGTGTTGGGGTCAGTCCAGGCCCACCTGTCTAACCGGAAGTCCTGTCATTCAGCGGCCACACCTGTCCACCCCCACCTTCCCATGGAAGGAGCCTCTGTACCCCACGTATGAAATCTTGATATTATGCGCCACACAACCTTCTGAAGTTTAGCCGCAGATGTGTATGAAGTGGCACTGGCTTAATGATCCCTCTCTTGTTTGTGGAAGGACGGGCAGAAATGCTGAATGTTTTGGGCTGCTTTCTTTATGTTTGTACAAAAAGAGAGTGGAGAGGACTCCTGGCATGGAGAGCCATGTAAATCTGTGTCCTCAGGTGCTTGGAGGAGGTTTTTATGGATGTGCCTGGACGGTAACAGCAGGCTGCAGCCTCACAGAAATCAGGTGCCAGAATCTGCAGTGACACCCTTGGGGGGATTGGGACCCAGACCAGGACCCAGACCGCCCGGCGAGCCGGATCTCTGGGTGGGAGCACGGTGTAAGGGTACGAGGCAGGGCCCCGATTCTGTCGCGCAGCTAGGGCCTGGCGTGTGGGACTTCTGCAGGCCAGTCCTCCTGGACCTACAGCAGGTGCTCCTGCTGAGAGACCTTTCGGCCCGCCGTTGGCTCGCGCACATGGTGAGGAAAAGCAATTCGCACTTATCCCTGTCCCATTTATTTATGTGATTCCTGGGCCCCCTGTGGCCCTGGGCACAGGAGATGGAGGTCCAGGTGTTCCTGCCCGGAGGCCCTTGTGCCGACAGGCCCGGCGTGGACAACAGATTGGGGTCCCGCCCGTGTAGTCATCTAGAGAGCTCTGAGTCGGCCCCACTTCTTTCCGAAAGGGATGGGAATTTTGGGAATTCCGTAGCCGCCAGGGGAGGGGAAGTCCCACTCCGGAGCAGCTCATTATCACGCCGCCAGGATTTGCCACCTGAAGATTACTGAGATATTTAAATGTATTTATGATGGTGGAAGGGAGCTGAAGATGGAGCCGTAAATCCATAGGCATCTCCACAGGCTCCTCCGGGAGATGTTTCCAAGGTCAGCGTGAAGGCAGGAACACACCTGCAGTCCGGACGACTTAATTCAACTCCGGGTTTAGTAGTATTTATGTCTGAAGTTCCCCGTCATGTCGAAGTGAATGCATCCATAGACGGGGGTATGCTGTGTATTAAACGCAAGGCTCAGCCTCTAAGGCTTTACACACAGGTGTCTGAGGAGTACAGTGGGGAGAGGAAAGGGTTAATGGCCTGGATGCTGTCTCTCATCGCTTACACTCACCTCCCAGCAAACAACTTCAGCTCCGGGTATTACGTCGAGGCCTCCAAATAAATCCACTTGACTTATCCTAAAGATTAAATTTTTACACATTTTAGAAAAAACCCAGTTTCTCAAATACGGCATCAGCCCTGACGCTCCCTCATGAAAATTTGATCAGCATAATTTCTTAACTGACTTAGAAGTGCAGCTGGCTTGCATTCGTTTGGTAAAAGAAAGGAGACAAACAGTCCTTCTCTTTTTTCTCCATGTGAAGAAAAAAAAAAACAGAGATGGGATTCGCTCGGTGTCCGCTCTCATAATGCTGGGCGACCAATCGAAACGCTGTCTGAACTCTGGCCTAAAAACACGCCACAGGGGTTATGGAAAATATGTCACACGGGGCTTGTCCACAGCACTGCCGAGAGCACGACTTAAAACACCTATCGCATGACGGGAAGTGTCTTAATGCTCCTGTGTGTGTGCGTGTGTGTGCGCGCGCGCGTGTGTGCGTGTGTTATGACCGTGTTGCAGTTCCTGTTTACTGGCACGCCTCTTCCCCCATCAGACTGTTTGCACTGGCCATCACTGATGTGCCAGTCGCACCATTTAAAAGGTACCGTCTCTGACCCCTGCTTTGCACATGCTCCGGTTGGAGGTTTGTTTGCAGTCTGTGAGGGATTTTGTCATCGACGCTTCCTAAATTGCCTTGAGAGCTCTGGCGCAACCCCCCCCCCCCCCACACACACACACACCGCATGTGCTGCTGACACATGCGTGGAATCGCTGAGTAAATGAACGCACCTTGAACAGTCTGCTTAGCTTAAACAGGTTACTTATTTTACTGCCTGTCTGAACAACATAAAAAAAGAAGAACCAGGCAAGGCGGGCTACATAAATGGCAGCAGATTAACGGAAAAGGTGCCTTTGCGGTCAGCGTTACATTCCCCTCCTGTGCGTAAATCTCTCCCCCGGCTGAAGGAAGCAGCATTTAGTGATTCATGTACCTTGATCCTTCGGTGGGCTTTTTTTTTTATATACGCTATTGTTTCACATGACGCTATATCGTTCTGGCTTTGGGTCCTGAGATCATGTCCCATCATGTAGCCACTATTTCCGTGCTTCTGTTTAAAAGGCGTGATGCAGCTTCCCTCCCTGCCAATGTTTTGTGGGAGTTAGATGTCAGCATTCTCATGGGATTAGGACCTGATGCGTTTCATTTTTAAAAAGACCAAATATCAAATGTGACAAAAAATGCGTGCCATCGGAGCATTATTTTAGTCATCATCATACCCATAATACCTGTTTTTTCATTTAAATGTGTGACCTGCATTATCAGACCCCAAACCGACATTGGGAAACGCCCACGCGTGTTTATTTTTTTAAGTAAAGTATACAGAAAGCTGTCTGGAAAGCCTGCATTGTTACACAACGCTGCAAAGATAAACAGGGGAGGAGCAGGAGGTGGGGGGGTGGGGGGGGGACACCAGCGTGACAGGTGGCAGGCTAGGGCAAGGATGGCAGAGGTGACGGCCCCACTCAGTCCGGGCCTTGCCCACTGCCACCACACCGTGGAGCCACTCCTCTTTCTGGCGTTCTGACAGTCAGGTCGCGCTCCTCCTTCATCGCCCCTCCCTCTCCTCCTCCCTCGTGCGACGCCGGGTGCTGTACACCTGTACCGAAGTGAGGGCAGGGAACCGTGACCGCGGTGAGGCCACTCACAGCAGTGACGCCTTCACGTGCCCTCGCACACAAATACACACACGCGCGCACATACTTAACACATATATCACAGACGGCCATTTCTTTCCCCCCCATTCACTCTTTGCAAAATACGGATGCACAGGTGCTGCTCAGATAAGTATGTGTTCCTGCACAGAACAGCTCACATACCTACACACAGGAGCACGCGACTCGAGGCGTCTCTTTGAGCTGAGCGGTGGAAACAGCGCGGAGTTCCCTGTGATAATCCCATTCGTTCTGTTCTCTGCTGATTCGAAGGTCTAAGCCTGTACAATTATTCAAATCCCATCTCTTAGCTGCAGCACACAGCTCGCTCTGGGGCTCTACTTCTGTAATCTTGCCTCTGGCCTTGCATTTCAAATGGAATTAATTCCCATAAGGAATGCATCTGAAGGGAGGCACTAGTGTCTGTAATCCTGCTGTTTAAGTTGCCGAAACTTACACCTGTCATGTCGTCTGAAGCCGGTGGACGTGGGGCCACTATCTGCCATGCGTCCATGAGGAATGCGCTTTCATTATTTGGCGCTCCGGACCTGCACTCCACCCCCACCCCCCTGCACCACGTGCGCAGATGTACATGCGCATGGACTTCTTTATCCCGAAACGAAATGTCGCATTCCTGTTGCGTGGGCTCACCCTCGCCGCGCTTGACTCACACCGCCGCCCTCATGCCAAAATGCGACAGCTGTGAATTGGGCTGGGGGCAACACATGGACAGGTGCGCGAAAAAGGCTGGGGAGATGCTGAATTGAGGGGTGCAGCTTGGGGCCCTAGAGCTTGTCAAACAGTGGCGCAGGGGGACTGGGACACACCAGGCTACTACTGGTGGATTGCCAGAAATGTGAAAACCAAAGTGCCAGTGGAAGATTAGAGGTTGATGCCCTGTATTAAGGGAGGCGATCCTCACTCTAGATTCCTGCAGCCTCCTAGGGGTGCAAGTGTACCGAGAGCATGGTGCTGTAAATTTGCAAAGGTATTCTATGAAAATATAATATTACTGTTTTACGAGGTTACGAGGCACGGTACTAAGGTCCGCAGTTAAGCGATCACCATGGCCCAGACGCAGAAGGTAGCTGCCATACTGTCGCACACCTGTCCTGCTAGTCTTATGCTGAAGGGCGTCAGCCTGCTCTACCCGCCGGTTGGTGGTCAGGCCTTAAACGCTTAACAGTGGTCCGCTGACATGATGTCACGACCGCTCCCTATACTGGGGATTTTTGACCCACACCCCCATGTACATGTACAAGGAAAGTAGTCGGCACTTGTGTTAAGTCGCTTTAATGTAGAGAGCTGTTGATGCCTGTAAGTGCATGTCGTCCAGGTGCCATTGTGGTCATAGTGCCTTTGTAGTCTTAGTGACTTTGTGATTCTGGTGCCTTTGTGGTCCTTGCGTCTTTCAGGTCATGGTGCCTTTGTGGTTCTGACACCTTTGTGGGGTCCTTGTGGGGAGGGGGCAGTGAGGGGCTGCAGGCAAGGTGTGGCCCTTAAGAGTGCGAGGTAATGACACAATGTAGATGAGATACACCCGCTCCCATCTCCTCCTCATCCTTGCGTCAGGTCAGACGCACGTTCCTCACACAGGATCTCACACCGACGCTTGTCTACACGGGCACAGACACACATGCAGGCACACACATGCGCTCGACCGAGAGCCTTATATAACACATATAACACGCGGTGCTGCACCTCTTAACAGGATCCCTAGGCAGAGCGTGTGGGTGGTGGCTTGTTAATGGCACTTATCCAGAAGACAGGTCTTTGTGGAGAACACATTTTCCTTGCGAGTTTTTTTTTTCCCCCTGTTTCTGAAGCGAGCTGTCTGGAGCGTGGATCCGCAGCCTGGTCGTTGACGCGTCTTTAGCTGCAGACAAACACTCGATGGCACCTTGTTGCCTTTGCCGTCCGCCTGCGGCCTTTTCCTGCGACATGCCAGTGTTGCCGTGGCAGCCTCCGCAGCCGTGAATATCACTGCGGAGGAATACTGACATGGAATGGGGGGGGCTTCAGCTGAGGCGGACGTGGGCAGGCCTCAAAGCGGACGCCCGCGCATCAGCCATGACCTTTGACCTCCCTGCCGTCCGGATATGTGTTTTGGGGCTGGCAGGGCGAGACACACCCTGAGGCTCAGTGTGTCAGGGGCCTCCATCTCAACTGCAGCTTACTGCTAAACATCTGCTAGGAATCAGCCCAGCACAGCTGTCACCGTGTCACATGATGTGGCGAAACACCTCGCCGCTTAACCTCCGCTTTCTGCCTAATTCTGCATAAATCGCTGCTCTGGGGAGCGAGGGGGGGCGGT
>JABFDZ020000066.1:7987206-7999110 GCA_019775955.2 Pollimyrus isidori | reverse complement strand
TGGGGTCAGCCATGACTTTCCTGTTCTTACCCAGAACGGCGAGTGCCTCCTGTAATAGCGTCGTGATCTTTTGAGATGCCCACTATCAGAAGCAATCCTATAAAATTCCACACTCCAACCACATCCGATTGATTGATTGATCTTATCGGAATTTTTTTTCCCAGAAAGGACCTTTACTTGTGTTTGTAACCCGCCCACACCCAAAGACCCTTGTGGCTGATTAAAGCCGACGTCGGCAATCGTTCGGGGGTTCTCTATTTGTTCTGTGCTGATTATCCGGGGTGGGGGTGCTGACCTCCTCACGGCACCGTGTGCCACACGCCACACGCCACGACACGCCTAGCTGTCACCTCCCGCACTTCACAGCAGCACACGCACGGCCCCCGCACACAACGGACGCTCTCAATGGCGACCCCCTCCCCTCGATAATGACCGGTGCAGCTAATATGTTTTAATATGGCAATATAACCAATGCCATCATTGTTTTCAGTCAGTTATAATCACTGTAACGGCTCGTTGTGTTTTAAGATTTAGATGAGGGAATCGTGTGTCTGTTTAAAGTGGTTGGGGGGGTCAGGGAGCCTGTAAGGCTGCAAATGGGTCACATGTGGGTGGATGCAGAGGAATTATATACCAGCCCTGTACTCACACCCCCCCGCACCCCCTTCTACATCTTATTTGCATTTCAGCTCTCAGCTCTTAGAAACACCGTCTCCTCTTCACCTTCAGATTTTTAGAAAATCACTTTCATGGGTCTTTAAAAGAAGTGTGTGTGTGTGTGGGGGGGGGGGACCTTCATCATCATCTTCATCCGTCTTCCAGCCTCCTCTGTCCGGCTCCTCTTCTCCTCAGAATGTGTTTGACTTTCATTAGTTGGTTTTTGATATTAGCCCGACAGAACAGGCCGTGGTTACTCCAACTGCCCTGTCGCCGTGGTTTCGTTCCTTACCCCCCTCCCCCCACATCCTACCCCCCAGCCCGTTTCGCCGTGTGGATGGGAGACCTTTGAACATGTAGTTAGTTCTGGGATCCCTGTCTTCTTTTGTACCGGTTTCCCGGTGTTGAAACAGTGATTCATGTTTGCCTCATACGGCCCTATTAATTCCATGTAATGTAGCTTTTATCTTGCTCGCTGGGACAACTATCTCCTTGCCTCGTCTCTGCCGACCATCTTGCTTGTGCAGAATTGCTTCCCCCCCCTTTTTTTTACGACTGCCCTCCTCTTTTTGCGCCTAGAGATAGCTAAAACTTCAGATTAGCGCTGAAAATAATGGAAATTGCAGCAGAAGTGTGAGCCCTAGCCTAAGGGTTACTCTTTATTATCTTCTTTTTTCTCCTTCTCTCCGTTTTGAGACGTGGCCTTGCAGTAGAGAGCAGCTCCCTGGTGCAGAGTGGTATGAAAGGAAGAGCCTCCTCGTTGTCCGGTGCACATGCGAGGCTGCAGTACGAGGAACTATACAATGGGCCTTCCAGAACCATAGCGTTCTACTGTCCTGTTTTGCCAGTAGGATGAGTGGAGATTGGGGTGTCCGCCGTAGAGTTTTATGGGAGGAAGGAGCAGAGCATGAATCCTGGGCATGATATGTGTCCTTGACTGTCCTTGTTGGGGTGGCATGGTGGTGCAGTGGTTAGCCTGGGTTGAAGTCTGCCCCTAGGTTCCGAGTGTGTGGGGGGTTTGCATGCTTTCCCAGTATCGTTGTGGGGTCTCTTCCCACAGTCCACAGGCCGGTCTTGCCAAGACCACAAGTACGGCCTTTGGATTCTTGGTATTGAGATTCACGCAGAGTCTTAAGTGTCCACCACAGAATTTTACCAGAGGGATGAGTAGAGATTAGAGCATCCAGCACAGAGTTTTGCCAAACTGCTAAGGGTGTGCAACACAGGGTTCTGCCAGACAGGTGCACAGAGATTTGAGCATCCAGCACAGAGTTTTGCCAAACTGCTAAGGGTGTGCAACACAGGGTTCTGCCAGTCAGGTGCACAGAGATTACAGCGTCCACCGCGCAGTTTCACGAGACAGTCGGCGCTCCCCGCCTGTCCTCAGAGATGCCCCCACCCCTGTGACCTGCACGTCCCTCACACTGTCACAGCCGGGCACAGCTTAAATGTCTGCTCCTCATTACATTTGCCGGCCTGTCGCCGTACCCGCAGCTACCGCCACTCTCCGGTGCCAGCCAAATGTCAGGGTTCAAGTTTACATTTGAGGAGTCTGAATGCAGACACCGCAGGTCACCGGTGGCTCCCGAAAAGGTCGCCGCTATGACAACGGTCGGTTTAGAGGTTGTCAGCTTTTTTTTTTTTTTTTTGACTTTTTTGCGCCTCTGGCATACATGACATCCTCTGTTACACCACAAGCTCCCTTTGCTTCACGGAAAAACACGTAATATATTCTGACACAAAGAAAAACGACTTCTTATTGCGCTTGGTGTAGTTATAGTACATCCTGTGAAGATAGCAGTGGGCTGGAGGTAGAAAATTGTTCATTTCCCCCCCCAAAAGTTAATGAAGAGCAACAGCTGTAGCTTTTCAGTGGTTCGTTTTGTTGCATTCTGAATCCGTTTAATCGGTCAATTTATATATTACCCTGTATGTAAAGGCTTAAATGATTTGTCTTGTTTTTGCGTCAGAATGTATGAATCTAACAGGAAAATGTTCCTAAGAGCGGAACATGGGTCATCAGCAGCCTGCCGTGTGAAATGATGATTAATGACGGGTTTCCGCAGGCAGTGGTTAAGGAGAGAAGCAGCATGTTGGTCGAGATCCTTGCCAGGATGTATGTACCCCCCCCCCCGGCGGGGGGTCTGCAGTGACCCAAGGGTTAACTTCCTCTGCACGGCACCCGCTGAAGCCACTCCAAGTTTCCCGGTGGCCTCCCTGCCCCCACCGAATGCCACAAGCTGTGTCGGGCAACTGGCTCCCATCAGTCCTGCTCGAGTGGAAAGGTGCATATGCGGACCGTCTGCTTGGGCCTGGAGGAGAGCCCTAATGGACTGGGGGGGGGGGTCGAGGGGGGTGTTTAAAAGGAGAAGGGTCTGTAGACTGTACTTCATCACCAAAGTTCGGCTCAGTCTCGCTCCCGTCTTTAACATTTCGGGCTCCGAGGTTCGCGTGCCACGAAAGGTCAGTGCCATGATTTATTGGACGCTTATCGAGGCCTTTCCATCGGATGGCGTTTTGGGGCTGTGCCTGGGGGGTTGGGGGGAGATCGTAAGGGCTGCTTGGGGGTGATGGCAGCAACTGTCATTAGTCCTTATGATTCTGACTGGATCCCTGAACCGAGGGACCGGGTGTGACTTTAGGTTCAAGTCTACTCTGTCATCCATGTGCTGCCACTTTGTCTTGCAGTCACATGTGCATGTGTATCACTGTAGGTGAGGTTTTGACAGCGTTTGTAATGCGCCAGCTTGCCACCTGTGTTGGGCGAGAGAAAGGTTTCGCTCCAGAAAGATGCCCTCCTCGCCAGAATCTGGATGGGCCACAGGTCGCAGGAACTCATGGCCCTGGATGTGTGTGTAGCGGTTATGCTAACGCTACACTAATATTCCGTCAGAGGCGGCGCTCCCGTAAGACAGTCGTGCAGCAACCGGTCCTGCATCAGATGGGGCAGCTGCCCAGTTGCCGGTGGGGGGGGGTTTCCTGGCACGGTGGCTCCCAGGCCTTTCCTGGATAATGACTCCCCCATGCTTTCCCACGTGCTTGGCGGCTGGCGGGCGGCATGTCTGAGGAGCCGTGGGAAGCCAGCAGTCGGCCGTTAATCAGGACGACGCCAGCGTCACGCATGCGTCCCGCATTTGGGGAGACGCCCTCACTGAGACAGACCCACTGCCCCATCATTGTGACATGCATGTTTTTTTTTAATGCTAGTTAGCACGTTAGCCATTTAAAAAACACATCGAAATGTATGCAATTTTTTTTCCCCCTTTTCACCTGACACATCTTTCCACTTGCATTTAACTGGAGGGAAGCCCTGAATTAAACGTGGGAATGGCTTCTCGCCGCTCTTCATCCACCCCCCCTTTAATCAATAATAGCCCAAGGGTGCCTCGCTGCATTAAGGTCAGGAAATCGCACGCCATGATGGGGAGAGCCAGGCAACTTGCGCTTCTCAAGGAATCTCGAATTATTGCAATTACATTCCTGCCTGGAGACGGGCAGCACCAGTCTCCAGGAGCCGCTGTGCTTGGGTTTCAGAGAGGACAGCACTGTGGGGGCCCCCTCCAGCGTTTCTGGAAGGTTCCTTGCTGATGAGGGACAGGTAAAGGGGCAACGGTGGGTTTCTCTTTGTAGATTGGTAATCTCTTCAGAAGGCATGGATTATGGGTGCCTTAAAAGCGATGGCTTACTGAAAAAAGAAATGCGTTTTTTTCCCTAAGCTTGTTTGACTTTATCTGCCCATAAGACTCGGGAAGAGTGTGTTTGTTATTCACAGTTGGGAAGGAGTGGAGGAAATCAAAATGGAAGAAAAAAAAGATTTGGAACAACAGATTTTGAAACAATGGTTTCTTTTCCAAGATGAATGAGCCAGCCTCAACACACAATGAGTATTGGTACTCTGAGTATTGATCTCATTTCCAGCTGGGGCCAGAGGGAGCAAGACATTCCCCATGTGGGTATACAGAAGTCAACCCCAAAAGCACCTGGTGGCGATGAATCACCATGAATCAGGGTTGTGATGCTCAAGTATGCCCTTGCATGCAGCCCTTCTCGCTAAAATCTCCCTCTCTCTTACATGGACTTCTTGCAGATCATTTGCCCTTGTGTTCCTCTAAACTGGCCGCCAATTCCCCCACAGTCCTCCTTCGCTGGACCTGAAAGATTATTCCGGATGTTGTTTAAAGTAGCCAGACGTGCTAAACTGGGTCCTTGTAATTTAGGACTTGCTGCATCTGCAAGAAAATGAGAGAGAGCGAGAGAGAGAGAGAGAGAGAGCAGCAACACACCAGAGCCAATCCTGAGAGCTGCAGGCCCCCCACGGAAGCTGTCCAGGTATATCGCCTGACTGGAAGTGTAAGCCTTGCCAGGACACCAGTCAGTTAAGCTCAAAAAGTATACATGTACCAGGTAAGAAGCAGCAGATCAAAAACCACGACATGACGGCAGCTCTCAGCTTCAAAATGCGTGAATGTCAGGATTTGTGTGTGACCGCTGGTAGTGGGGCGTCTACGGAAAACATAGATCTCAAACCCCGATCATCTGAGAATAAAAACGCTCACCAACCCTTCATTTTAAATAGCACTAACACTCAAGCGAAGCTGTGTAGCTGGATTCTCCCTGGGGTAAATAAAAAAGATATTTTAAGTTCATCAGGCCACTTTATTGCCAGACCTTGTAATCTGAATGGCATTTTCCTATGTCATTTACTCTGACCAGTGCTAATTTTACGATTAAATCTAAATATCCCAGTAACCGTCTGGAAGTCTGGCTCACCCCATACAGCGTTGTCGGTACATCCGACCCATTCATTCATCCATTTTCTGTATCTGCTTGTCCTATGGACACAGAAGTCCGTGGATCAAAGCAGGAATGACCGGGACGGAACCCAGCATCATATTCAAAATCGTTTGAGTCTGTTGTTGATTCTCACTGTTTTGTTCTGGTAAATTCTATGAAATAAAGTTGCAGAGCAATAAGTTTATGGACCAGAAGGCAAAAGGGATCGCTTGTTTGATATACTATGGTGACTAATTAATTGAATGTTCAGTCATTATTACTACATGCATTCATCATGCTGTATGGGTACTATAAATAATACTATAAGTAGTACTATAAGTAGTAGTACTATGGAATTAGTCATTTAAGCGCACCCCCAGCAGTATTTCTGCATACAGAAAATCAGGTTTGGGAAAGAGGGATGTGCAGATGTTAGTTTTGTGACTGGCATCTCCAGGATTATTGATTCAAATCCCCCACTTGGCTCCATTTCTCCAGGTTTCTTTGGATACTATAGTAATGCAAAGACATGTAGTGAGGCAGCCTGGTGTGTGTGGTCCAGGTGTACATTACATAGCGAGGGCCAAATGTCTCCACAAAGTGATAAAAACCTGTTATTGTGATGTTGTGGGGACCATTTTTTCAATTTTATTAAAATCTGTGACTGTAATCAAAAAACTAAACAGTCTTGTATCTTTTTTGGTTACTTATGGTCACAATTAGGGCGTTAGGAGTAGGGGTTAGGGTTGTCATTGTTGGGATTAGGGTTTTGCCCATAGAAATGAATGTACTGTCCCCACACATATATGAATACGTGTGTGTGTGTGTGTGTGTGAAGGACTGCCATCACATCCAGACAGAGACGTGCTTCCTGCTGCACCTCTAACACGGTCAGAGTTGATCAGAGAACGATAAGCATGACAAAAAGAGTCGACTTTCTAATGAAGAAAAGCCATTTTACCCTTTTTGGTCCCAGCAGACCTATTTACAATGTTTTAGCTGCTTCGATCAAATTAAGCACTAGATCTGTCTCTCTGTACCACCCCCCCACCCCCCATATGTATTATATCAAAATCCCTTGTACTGAAGACAATATAGGAGACAGGTATTTCATCCCTAAATGACTCTGAATGGCATCCTACAAAGGTTGGTTGGCTGATGCCCTTTCCTTCTTAAATGGTAGGTTGGCATTTAACTTCCCCGGTGTCAGCAGAACGCACGTCGAGATTTGGGGACACCTCGGCGTGGGGAACGGGCCACCGTCGGCAGGCGGGGGAGGTTCATGCGGGAGAAGCGTGCCGGTATGAAGAACATGGAGGCTAGCATTTACCCACATGTGCGTGTTGCCTGTTTAAATTTCACGTCTATAGTATGTGGATTGCAAGGGGCCACTTGAGATAATTGTATTAAGTGTGTGTGCTTAATAATGTGGAGTGGAGGTGCGATTTGCCCGTTCCAGTTCTGGGACTGGGGGGGATTGGGAGGGGGGCGTGGTCGGACCACATGGCAGGCAGTTGGATCCTGCTACTGCAGTTCTGTGGGTGTCCATTTGTAAATAAAAAGGTCAACAGAAACCTTGTGACTGTGTAAATGGCACTTCAGTTATTTTATTAAGGTGTCCAGTTCTAGGGCTGAGTTAAGTATCGAAATGTTACTTTTGATTTAATAAAATAAAATTTGTGATTGGAACATAACCTGCTTGCTGAATGGTGGATGTCATCAGAGAGAGCTGGTCCATGGAAGTCGAGGAAGTGGTACCCTCTGTATTTATGACATTAAATAATGTAACAGGTCATTACTAAAAATGTTTATTATCTTATAAATGCACATTTTCTTTCTTTGGAAGAATGTACTTTTGTAATATTTTAAAGTGTTTTATCTTTTCATCGCCCCAATTTTCCACATAGCTTGGAAGAACCAATCCATTCTCAGCATAAAAGACCAACACATTAGCTTCTGATTGGCCAAAGCTTTATTCTGGCATTGGCCTTTCAGCCAATTGGAAATTGGGGGTGTGGTCCAATCTAGGCCTTGAGTTACAGCACCGGATCAAGTGGGTGTCTTTCAGTCATAGAAAGGGGGAAATGGAGCTCGGGAGGAGGTTCTGTCTCCTGTGAACCACCAGGGGGCGTCGTGTTGAGCATCACACCACAGCACCATGCTGAGGTTGTCATACAGCACAGCGCAGTACGGACAGGGACCCATTTTAAGGCTAATGGCTACACGCTAAAGATAGACGCGCCGAAGGCCTGCCAGCACCCCATGCCCCGTGTTCCGCTATCCACACGGCTCAGCACTGCCCCGCGGAGGCGCAAGGACGTGCCTCCCTCAGCTTGAGCCACCTCCCTCAGTGGGGGGGGTCGTGTCCAAGCTAATGACTTCACGGCAGAGGCAGCAGGGGGGGCAATTTGGAAGGAGCAGTATGTTAAAGAGCTCAGCACTCATTAGCACGTCGGCCATCATATCTGCTGCCAGTGTGTCAGCCTGTGGATAACTGTATGCTGTACATTGTATAGAATATTGCGGTAGGTGTGTGTGCCACATGATGACCCATTTCACACATTATTTTATTACATTGTGCTAATCGGCTGCACCTGGAATGATGAGCAAACGCCTGGTCCTGAGACAAGTCGTGGGCGGAGCAACGGGGAGGCAGTAATGTTGCAGGGTTTCCGGAGGGGTGAGCTGAATGGTGAAGCGGGAGGCAGACACCATTTTGGTCCACACTGAAGGGACCGGCTCCACTCACTGAAGTACATCCTCCGGGGGGGGGGGGGGAGTTCAGGGTTCAGCTGCTTAGGGGCTGTCCGACCCTTTAGTAAGAGGTGTCTGCTAAATACAGCGTGGCGTCCTCATTGGTGCAAAGCCCCAGACTTAATGCCGGCTCCTTAAGGCAGCCGCAGCCGAAAACAGTAGCTCCTCTGGTCAAAGATCCGCACCAGAGCTGTTTTGTCTGACCTATCGGAGCGCAGGATTCCAGCAAGTACGGCGCCTGCAGCTGTCTGTTTGATCCCGTTCATCACACTCTGGCGATGGAATCGATACCCTACCGCTCCTTCTGAGTTTCAGTGAGCAATGTTTACCTCAAACAGCCCTCCCCCCCCAGCTTGTGTCCTCATGGGGCCTGTCAACAGGGGGGTGCAAAATCTTTGTCCATAAAGACTATCCCTCCCTCAGAGTGATGAGGCATCCCCTGTTGTACAGCCATCTTAGCCCACGCTGAAAATGAGCTTCACGTTATGGATGTTTACATCACAAGGATATCTCTCGGACTTCGTCCTTAAATCTGATCTCTTTAATTTGCCGTGCACCCCGCCCCTTCCATGCCTTCAAAGTCCGACTGCAAGGTGTACACGCTCAAAGTCTTTCTATAGCACCCTGGTGATTCTGGTAGTCAGCTTCTCATTTAGGCCCAACTCACACATCGGCCAATAAGACATCGACACACATATTTCTGTTTCACACTGCCTAAAGGCCCATCAGTGATCGTTTATGATGGCTTTTTGGCCATCCTACCGAAACTGTGGCCCTCATTTAACCAATGAAGGACAGATTTGTGCCTTATGTGCCGGATTTAGAAGGGGTGGATGTCACAATCAGGCGTGGGGTAACGGTCTTCGTTTGACCAGCCATCGTGCTTTTAAAGTCCGAATGCACCAGATATGATGGGATTTCGCCCACGATTCTCATGTGGGAATAGTGTAGTAAAAATGGGTATATACTGTATGGTGACGTAGAGTGGGTCACCGACGCCTTTGGTTAGGATTAGCATCTTAACTCTTTTACTATCCCCTGCCACGTGGAAATTTCCAGGGCAAAGATCTTCTCGGAGGGAGGAGAGCGGAGGAAGGACAACAGCACTAGAAGCTTGAAAAAAAAACATGCAGAGGTTAGTTGGGAGGCCCTTCTAGGTCTGTCTGCGTTTGCGCGGCTCAGCCCCCGGTGGTGGTGGACCTGGGCCAGCTGGAGATGAGCCTCCCCCTCCGATCAATGGGCTGAAGGACAAGAGTGTCAGAGAAAATGAGAGACCACCCCCCCCCCCCCTTCATCCGGGAGAATTGGACCGCCGCTGGGGGGCCAAGTGGCTCCATGGTCGCGTCTGATCGTAGGGGCCGCTCTGAGGTACCAGCAGGGGACCCCTGTTGGGAGTCTACCACAGTGTACCCCCTCCCCATACCCATATATGATAAATCTCTGGTTTGCAGGTTAGCTGATCCCCTTCCTCCCAACAGCCAGCCGCTGACAATGAAATGTGGGGGGGTTCTTCATGTCGCGGGGGCCTGGAGAATCGAGGTGTAGAGGAGTGTGATCATATGACCTGATATGCACAGCAGTACAGTCGCTCACACATTCTTACCAATTAATCCGCTGATGTCTGTATATTAAAATCAAGCTTCCCAACAGTTAGAGTGTGAAGAAAATGTGGTCATGTGACCTGCGGCAATAACAACGGCAACAGTAATGCCCCAGTGCCAATGATTATGTTAGCTTCCTTATATAAGAAACCTTTCTTGAAAGTTTAGATGTTTATTTTTCTATATACAGTAATGCTGTAACCGGTGGGATATGTGTTGTCCATATTAATGTCACATATACATGCAGACCTGTGGATCAGCTCAGGACTGACTGACCCAGCCCAGATAAATGATTTGTGACCCTTCTGTACTTTTAGAGTACATTTAAACCTGCTGGATGTCACATCAGTGGTGCTGACCAAATAAGTAACTAAGTTAGTAAAAACAATTATATATTTTTGGTTACTTTTTGTCCCCTAAAGGACTTTTAGTTAATGCTTTTCTCACTAAAATGGGAAGGAATAGAAAAATCCAGTTTCCCAGCTGGAGCGTAATGGAGATGTGGTCATGTGATGAGAAATGGGGGAGAGACCAGCAGGCAGAAGAAAACTCCACGAATAACGACAACGGGGACAAAAGCAGGAGAGAGCCCCCGGCACTGCACCCCCCTACGCCTGACTGACCACCCCCGTGCTAATTGGACAGCAGCAGCATGACACGCCGGCGTCACTCTATGATGTCACCTGGGCCCTACACTCTGAAGCATGTGGATGCTACTGAAAGTGCGGGATTTGCAGGACAGGGATGTGGCCCCAAGGCCTGCTTTAGTTAGTATGTTCCTTTTCCGTGGCCCCGGAAGTGACTCGCCCTTCACATTCCTCGCCCTAGGCTGCATGGCGTCCACCGGAGGTGCCGTTATTCGCCAGCCTGCCCAGGGAACAATCATCCAAGCAGTGGGGGGGTGGGGGGAGGCTGTTGTCGTGCCGGGGGGGGGGGGTGGTTGCTGGGTCGCTCTCAGGAGCGGTGACAGCCAACCGCACCGCCGCAGCTCATTTCTGATGACGGTCGCCTATCGGGCTGGCACGCACGTGTTACCCCTGCCCCAAACCCCTCTGGCTTTCTGTGAGAAGATTTAATGTGTTCTCATTCCAAATGGAGCCCTCTACTTGTCCAATTTACAAAAAAAAAAGTCACAAAAAATTTGCATTTTGTACTTAAAAAGTAGCACCGGGCCATTTTCCCCCCGAAAGGCCGGTACATTTGTCACTAATAGGTGCTTCACATGTGACTCTAATGCAACTGATCCCTTCAAAAAACAAAAAAAAAACCAAACAGCTCACCTCATTCCTGCTCTCCATTTACATGCTGACCGTGTGCAGTCAGGGAAGGCAACCTCAGTAGTCTACCTTAAAAAAATTGGGGGGGGTGTCTCGGTTATAGCATATTAAACAAACAAACAAAATAATAATAATAATTTACATAATGCATTAAAGCCGATTAGATACATGTCTCTCAATCGGCACCTGTGCCTGGGTGGGCGGGTCAGAGTGTCGGTGTCTGAGGGAGGGGATCGTGGTTTTAGTCAACAAAGCTTCCCGTTTGGATCTCGCTGGCACCAGCGCCATTACGTCTGCTCCTCTCGTTCCCCCGCCGGCTCCAAAGTGAAGCCCACATAATTAGCCATTTCGGCGATAATATCGCTTATCCGCAGTCGTCCTGCGGCGGCCCCTGAACCCGGCGTCGCTTTACGAGCCATCAGCCTGGGTCGCGATCCACCGTCAGTCGCTATGTTTATGCTCGTTATAAAAAACAACCTGACGTGTTAATTGGAGGTATTACTGAACCGGGAAAGGTGCTCTGGGGTGAGCCCCGCCCTTAAAGTTCTCCAGCACTTAATGGGACTAAACTGGGCTGGGTGGCTTGGCAAGCTACTTTCGCTCTACTGGAACATGATTTTCCCACTTGTCACGTACCTGTTATCCAGTCAGCGCTGCTATATCCTATATCCTGTTTCAGACACTGCTACCTGTAGTCCGATGGCCTGATGGGTCCGACTGGTTTCCTCTCCATACCTGTGGATCATCTCAGAGCTGAGTGTTCTATCGTCCTTGGGGGGGGGGGGGGGGCGCGCGCGGGGGGGGGGGGGGGGGGGGGGGGGGGGGGGGGGGGGGGGGGGGGG
>JABFDZ020000066.1:7900433-7913940 GCA_019775955.2 Pollimyrus isidori | reverse complement strand
TTGTGTCCTAGCTTACAGTGCCTGAGGACAAGCACCCTCACCCCTTGCAATGGTTTAGTCTTCACCGGGCTTTTTAACTAGGTGGGTTTAATTTAGCGGCCATTCTGCTGAAACAGCTGAATCTGTGCTGGAAGACGTTGCCAAAAAAAGCGAGATCCGATTTTCAAAAAAGAAAATAATGGCAGGAAAGCAACAAAAAAAGAAATGATGGAAACCAACTGCATACAAATTCTTTTGCCGCGTATCTTTCTCACCTATTTCAGTTTATATCTTGCTGAAATGTTTGTGTAAAATCATGGGAAGAACACTGGCTAAATCTGTAATCTTCTTTTCAAAACGTCCATTGTCGGAGTATTTAAAGTTTTTAAAATTAGGTTAAATCGGCCAAAAGTAAACCATGTCACCTTTCTCTGTTTTACCTGTATGGGGGGCGCCTTGCATTCTAAACAGCCGCAATTTTGCGTATCCTAGTGAGCACTAACTGCGATATAAAATTCAGTGTTCTTTTTGCCCTTTTCAGTTTCAGAAGTGAAAAATGACTAGTGAGTCAAGTTTTGTTTATCTTTCATTATAAATGAAGTAGTTTGTCAATGTGGAAATCTGAAATGGCATTTTTCTTTTATGTAGCGGCGACATTTCCTGTTATAGTTTTTAATCATTCTACAAATAAAACCAAATTCCAGTGAAGTCTTGTGTGATTTTTTTTGGGGGAGAGGGGCATGGGCACTGTTTGTGCATAGGGCCCAGAATTTGGTGCTACGTCCCTGCATGCAAGCCTCACGTCACCAAGCACAACGCCTAGTGTCCGATGGAGTGACGTAAAGCACGCTGGCACTGGACCCTAGAAGAGTGGAAACGTCTTCTGCAAAATGACAAATCACACTTCTTTGTCAGACAGTCTAATGGCCTAGTCTGGGTTTGACAGATGCCAGGAGAAAGTTACCTGTCTGACTGCATTATGCCAACTGTAGACTTTAGTGGAGGAGGATTAATGATATGGGGTTGTTTTTCAAGGGTTGGGTTTGGGCCCCTTAATTCCAATGAAGGAAACTCTTATTGCCCTTGCATAACAAGACATTTTGGAAAATTCTGTTTCCAACTTTGCGGGAACAGTTTGGTGAAAGCGGCCCTTTCCAGTTCCAGTGTGACTGTGCCCCAGTGCGCAGAACAAAGTCCATAAAGACATGGTTGGATGTCACACTGAGCCCTGACCTCAACACCTTTGGGATGAACTTGAATGGAAATTGCAAGCCAGACCTTCATTTCCAGCATCAGTGCCTGACCTCACAAGTGTTCTCAATGAAATGATGAAAATTCCCACAGACACACAAAAATCTTGTGGAAAGCCTTCCCAGAAGAGTGGCAGCTGTTATAACCATAAAGGGGGGATCAGCTCCTTATTAATGCCTATGGATTTAGAATAGGATGTGATAAAAGTTTCTGTAGGTGTAATGTTAGGAGTCCCAATACGTTTCTCTATATAGTGTTTATATACAGTTCAGGAAACAAATTAAAAGACCACAGCAAAATTTTCAGTTTCACTCGTTTTTCTATGGCTATATGTATAGCTCTCCCCTGCTTCTCATTGATGAAGGACTTCTTCCTTGCTTTATAGGACTTCAGTCTTGCTTCTAGGAGCCTGATATGAACTGTCCTAGCCGTGCACTTCACGTCACTTAATGTTTCCCATTCTATTTGAAAGTCACTTGAGGTCATCCTCCGATTTATAACGTATTGCTGGATAAGTTGAAGGTCATCTCTAGCATTAGAAAGTTGCTTCTGTCCGCTACCTGACTGGTTTCCAGTCGTCTACAGTGTCTCCTGATTCACTTTGTTCTTGTGTATTGCTGACTTAGAAACTTTGAGCCTGGAAGCAGCCTGACCCGCAGTGTAGCCTCTGCCAGCAGAACCAGGGTTAAACCAGGATGTAAAAAAGCAGATTTAAAAAATATATATTGAGTGGTCTCATTTTTTCCACAGCTATATATGTCTGTGTATGTCTCTAAGGAGAGCAAGATTACATATGTAAAACTAAGGAATTCCGTTCCACACAGGGACATACAGTGGTACGTCGGTTCTTGAACTTAATCCGTTCTGGAATCCAGATCGAATTCTAAAATGTTTGAGTTATCATCAAATTTCTCCCATAACAAATAATGGAAAACCAATTAATTGGTTCCCAGGCCCCCAAAATTACACCCAAATATGTTTTTTAGCATTTAAACACAAAATTAACAGGATAAAACAAGAAGAATATTTTTTTTTATTAATGGTTTCCAAAACGATAAAGATCACATCCCAACATTACCCGTGCCCCGATGGTCCACTCCTTCCGTGTGCCACGCCCCCTCGTTAACCTCATATGGGATCCCCATGTGATCAGCTGTTTCTGGTTGTTGTCATTAATCCTCGTGAGGTCTTGTGACGTTTTCATCCAAGTTCCGACTTGGAGACAAATAATCAAACACACAATAAATCTGTGTTTCACTTTGTTTCCCTAGTCCGGTCACTGGGTGCGTTCGACTTACTTAAAGCAACGCATTCTGATCCTGACACAGTGCATTATGGTTAGATGCATTGCAATCTCTCACCCGGCTGCACAAACTGGAACCGCCTCCGTGACAACACACCTTTGTCCTGGCTGAAGTTTGTATCCCAGGCAGTTCCGATGCGTAATCTACTATTTCTCCCGAATGTCACGTAAAGCAGTGAGAACTGGTTTTCAGTTAATTTTCCTGGTAAAATAAAGTTTACATTTTATTTAAAATATTTTAATATTACATTGCACTTCTTAAGTAAGGTTCTAGCAGTGTCAGTATAGCTTAACCTCCTAGATGTATGATATCATGAGTAGAGGGGCAACTCATCTTCATGCCATATCCCAGGGCTATTGAAATCAAGGTCCGAGCACTGCTGATATTCCAACCTTCCTTCACCCGTGAGGCAGGAATGAAGCCTCTGGCCAATCAGAATGAGTAATCACTGAACAAACTAAAGCATCATAAAAAATCTAGCTTGCTCGTCATCAGCCACAGTCAAGCTGAACAGATCTATGTGATTAGAATTTGTCCATTTTATGCTCCCGCCAGTGCGTGTTTCACTGTATTAAAGACACTGGAGATTTCGGGTGCTTAACCAGTTCTACATTTTCCAGGGCTCTTTCTTTTGCATATCTCTTTATAAGTCACACTTCAATTTCTGAGTATCATAAACATGGAAAAAAATGCACGCTGTTTCCACATTGCATTCTTTCATATATGTACATCAGAGCTCCGTATTTCACTATTCAGAGGTCCGAAATGGGCAGCAGTGATTAAGGTCAGCGCAGTGAACGTGTCACATTATTTCCTTGCATGGGGTCCTGAGCAGCGCCGGATGCGCCAAAGCATTCCCTTACATGCACTTGTAGCCGCTCGTGCTAACAGCACCTTGGAGTGTCGGGGCTGCAGTACTGCCAGTTGTTGTTGTATGGGTGTTGGTTGTTCGCTTTTGATGATTTTAGCTAAGCAGAAATTGCTTTCTGCTTTCTCGTACCCTCGGGAGCACACCCAGACTCCCTTACAGCCATTCTCAAGACCCAAGGTCCAGCTCCATTGGGCTGAAGCCAAATGACATTAATTCTTCCCATATGAAGCCCACATTTGATTGTACCTCTGTTCATCAACCCAGGCTCAACAAGTCTTTTAGCTCATCAGACACTGACTTCTTGATACTCTATTAGCAAACTGTGTGCTTAAAGGCTATTTTCATTCCATTATTAAAAATATCTTTTTCTTCCCACGTGTTACCATTGCGTTTGTTCATATCGAATAGATTACTTTCGTGTCATTTACATTATATCTCAGACCCCAAGCATATTTCTTACATCTTTTTATTAGTTGTTCAGTCAGACACATTCATGTGGACCGCCCTAGGAATTTAAATCATAAAGAAGAATCACAAACGATGGAATAAAACAATTACATGTTTAGATGCGGGAAGGATACTTCTTAACATGTTAGCATTCATCAAACATTAAAATAACTCAACAGTCCTTGATGACAGTTACGGTATACATCATGTGACATTCAGACAGATTATTGATTTATTGTATTTGTGCCAGTTTTTGATCTGATAAATAAGAGAATTTCCAGACCTGACACATATACCTCACCCTATGGAGTTCTTACACTGATTAATTTCTGACGTTGTTGCATCTTACTTGATAATTCCATGGGCCCCTAAGCAACAGGGACCCTAAAAAATTATACTTGGATTGTTCTGGGCTGGGGGCCCAATATGACATTCTTTCATGGAGTCTAAAATCTTCAGCAGCGCTCCTGGCTGCGTGTGTTCATACAACAAGCACACACAGGTGCCTCTAAACTGGCTTCGTTTTGCTTGCGTGTGTCAGTCCCAGCATCCTTCTTGTCGTAGCCGGTCAGCCAAGACAACATGTAGGTCCATGCAACCTTACTTCACAATCCTACAGGGCTTACTAATTAAGGGGAATCTAGACTGGGTTCATTTTGAAACACACAATCAAATCGAGGCTCACCAGACCATAAAGTGTTGTCTCTTTGGTAAACAGCTTGGAGTTCAGATGCATCTGGTTTCCCTTCCTGAAAGAGCTTGTGATTGTTCAGTAGCACGGTTGCATACCTCACTTCCTTTTTAAGAAACTGAAAAGCAAAAAAAAAAAGGGAAGAGAGTAGCTGGCGCACAAGCGTACTAAGAAGGCGAAGGACGGTGTATAAAAAGACCATCTATCCTTTTCCGACGAGACCATCTTCTCTTTCTAACCTCTGACTTGGGTGAGATGGCTCAGCAGCATGGTGCAGGACGGCTTCGGACAAAGCTCGACTTTCTCATTTGTTCCACTTGAGCACTTCGTGACCATGGGGATAGGAGGTTGTAGGTGGGGTGATGGACATCAGGCACTCGGGTATATAAATGGGTTAGGGTGGGCGGTTTAAAAAAAAAAAAGGTCACGGTGCGACTGGTGCCTGGACCGCGGTGCTTACGTCACACACCTATAAACCTCCGTACATGTGAGGAGGAGGTAGGGCGCTCATGTGGAACTACGAGTTCTTCCTCATTGCCACAGCCACTGATTAAGTTCTCTCCTTATAGCCAGACAGCAATCCCATGCTTCACTTCTGCTTTTCGTCGCCTGAGACAAAGGGGAACTTAAACAATGGCAGTTTCTTTTATTTTTTCAAAAAAAGAAATGCTTGCCTGGGTGGCACGGATCATCTGAAAAATTATATATAGGCCTATATTTTCCCTTTAACAACAGCAAGCCATTTCGCACAAACACCAAAAATCAGAAGCTACGAACACAATATAAAACACATCAACGCGTAAATAAGAGACTTGGAAATACTGTTTCTTTATTTGCCTTGTAGATTGCTTATGTTACAGTTATAAAAGCAGTCATTAACCAACAGTTCCGTAAAACTGCTAATCTGAAAACACACATTATATTTCCATAACTATTCGGAGTAATTGACGTAATAATAGAGCTCAGGTACCATTTAATGGTTAGGGAAGCGTACTTGTAATTGAAAGATTTTAGGTTCGAATCCCCAACCAGCAAAACACCACTGAGGTACTCCGAGCAAATTACTGCTCGCCGGGCGCTGAATTAACTGCTCCCTGCTATATCAGTGCGGCACATATACAGTAGGATAAATGCAGAGGCCACATTTCGTTGCGGTGCGTGAACACTGATCGCTAAATTCTAAAAATTAGTGTGAAGGGGACCCCTTCTGGTCAAGGATAAAATTACGCTGAGTAATTTTGTATCGTTATCTGCCATGTAAGATCTCAGTGTAACAAATTAAATATATTAAGGTAAATTAAGGCTCGCAAATCGTGTTTTTGTTTGCTGTTCAACAGATATAACGCATATAAAGTTCAATGTATACACAAAAAGCAATGTAAATGTAGTTAATCTCATAAAAAAATATATGAAAAAATAATTAAAGAAAATATGACCTGAGGGACGTCATCTGAACAATAACAATGGGTAAAAAATGTTCTTATTGCAGTATATCCATATATTGCCACCAATATCGTTTACCTGGCATTTTTCATTACTAGGTATAAGTAGCAGATCTGCGAAATATGGATTTTTTTCAATTTGAACAATTTAACCATTAAACACTCACGGTTAATAAATACAAACTACAGCATAAATAATGAATATTGATTATAAAAAACTTCCCAATGAATAGAACGACTGAAACAAACATGCAAAACGGTGGGTTGCGCGTTATAGTGTGCCGATTTTGATCGATTGCTCTAGTCTGGCCACAAAAGGCAGTCTCGCGCTGCTCCTTTACCCAGGCCTCTTCCGGAAGATCCGTTTGTGTTTTGGGTTTCAAGGATGGCGTCGCAGCCTCCCCAGAAACCGTGGGAAAGGCGCATTCCGGGAACCATCCCAGCTCCCGCTAACTATCGGTATTTTTTTTTTATGATAAACACCTTTTCTTCGTCTGCGCGTAGCTGAGATCTCTGTCGCGAGTTAGCAGGCTAGCTGCATAATTGGCCTGGACTGATTTAGGCCTGTTCTAACAACGTGCGATTAACTTTTTTGTATGCTTAAACAAGGGCTATAATGTAGTTTGAACACTCATATTTTTGTCGACGGACTTCTCCGGTTAATTTGTGTGTGTTGCTTGTCTTGACAAACCTTCAGTAACAATTTCGGGACACCGCGGACAACGCGAACAAAACACAATTTATCGTCGTTGACATGCTATGAAGAATGGCTTAAATTATTTATTCGGTTAAAATAAGACGTAGTTGATCCTCTACCAACGTAGCACGTATCGGCTAGGCGTCTAAGTGTCTAATTTCTAAGCTATCTACTTGCTCTGTACTTTTGAGGTCAAAGGTCCAGCTATGTTTACCAGTCAGACTCCAAACTTCGCTCTACCGTTTTGGTTCGGTGATCTTATCCTAGTTAACATGTATTTCATGCAACTTAACGTTAAATGTATCAGCTGAACAAAAGCTGTGCTATTTAGGAGAGAGCTTATATTGGTTGTGGAAAGTTGGTGATTGCACTGTAACGATAGCCATGTTGCTTCCTTCTGTCTTGGAAACAGATCTACAGAGTTTGGGTCTTCTGGGCTGTCGAGACCGGGCCCTCCGGCTTTGACTCGTGTTGCACCACCAGTTCCACCACGACCAGTCCAGCAGTCGGGCGTAGGCAGCTTGTCGACATACCGCCCTGCCTACAGCGCCTACTCATCCTCATACAGTCCTTATGGGACCTCTCTCTTCGGAGGCTACAGTCCCTATGGTTATGGGGGGTACGGGCTTGGGGGTGGGATGGGCTACAACCGCTTCCACACGGAGGACGTTCCCCCAAGTCGCTTCGTTCAGCAGGCAGAGGAGGGCAGCCGCGGAGCCTTCCAGTCCATCGAGAGCATCGTGCACGCCTTCTCGTCTGTCAGCATGATGCTAGATGCCACGTTCTCTGCCGTGTACAACAGCTTCCGTGCCGTTCTGGATGTGGCCAACCACTTCTCACGCCTCAGGGTGCACTTCACAAAAGTGCTTTCGGCGTTTGCCCTCGTCCGCTCCCTGCGTTACCTCTACCGGAGGCTGCAAAGGATGATGGGCCTGCGGCGCGGTTCAGAGGCGGAGGATGTGTGGAGCGACAGCGCTGGGACGGCAGCTGGAGCTGCAGCGGCAGACGATCCCATCACCGGCTCTGTCAAGTCGTGGCCCATCTTCCTCTTTTTCGCCGTCATCCTCGGCGGGCCCTATCTTATCTGGAAGCTTCTGAGGTCTGCTGAAGGAGAGGAGGAGAGAGGTGAGGACCATCGTGGTGGGGCTGGCAGGAAGAGGTTGTGGGGTTAAGGGGGCAGACTGACATTCCTCCAACTTCTAGCTGTGTATCCTGGTCAGGGTCACGGGGGGGGGCTGGAGATTCTCCTCGGCAGCATAGGGTCACACGCAAACATTCACACCCTTTGGACAATTTAGGGACACCTTTGTTTAAATGAAACCTGTGCAACACAGGGAGAGCATGCAAACTCCAAACACAGAGGCGGCATCCGTGCTACCAACTATGCTGCCAGCAGAGCAAAGTCTCTTTACATTATCGTCTTGCCCCTGCCCTCCTTGTACAGTACCATAAATACAGAAGCCCCTCTACTTACGAATGAGATGCGTTCCAACCAGCCGTTCGTAACTTGAAGTGTTCCTAAGTCGTCATTCAGCATCATTATAAGGGTATACGCAGGTACAAAGAGCTAGGATGCTGGGAGTACGTACGCTACTCTGCTGTGCAGCAGGGGAAGGGGCCAGAAGTCGTACTACCCAGAATTGGCAAGCAGAAAAAAAAATTAATGTTGCGGACAGGAAATGGGAGCCCAATGAACACAATTTGGAGTTATAGCCCTCTTAGTTCGTAAGTCTGAAAGTTTGTATGGTGAAAGTTTGTAAGTAGAGGAGCATCTGTACAGACATCCTAGCAATTGTCAGACAATGTTAAAATTTTGTGAGGAGGAAAACTAACTTTTTGTTCTGTATGCCAGATGTACAGTTAACTTTACTGGGAAAGCTGTTATCCATAGGGGCCCAGTTTGTAGGCTCTTTAAACCAGTTTGCCGGTTTAAATCCCGCTGCAGCCACTAGCTGGGCCAACGGAGATGACGACCACGTGGTGGCCAGAGCAGATTTTGACTTTGCTGCAGCATCTGAGGAGGAGATCTCAATCCAGGCTGGGGATATGCTGAACCTGGCACCAAAGGGTAAGAGGTCCTGGTGGTGGGACTGGGGTGCTTTGTACATACTGTATATTCAGAGGTGGGTAATTCAGATCCAGAGAGTGAAAGTCCAGACTGAGATCTTGTTTAAACCAGCCAGGTGAGTATAAAGAGTCATGGATTTCTCACCTGGTTGCTGGAAATAAAATCTTGGTCTGGACTTTTGCTCTCCAGACCTGAAATACCCACTTCTGGTCTACTTTGGATGGTCATCATTTGGTGCCTTTTGTTCACATTACAGTTTGCTGAAAGTCTTTCTTGCTTGCTTTACTCAGACTGTACATTTGATTTTAATAACAGTACTAATGAATGTTCATCTACTAAACAAAAATAGCTATAAACCGTATATACAGTACTGTACACAAGTCTTAGACAATCAAAGAAAATGTCGGTCTGACCTACATGTTAGGCATAATATAGTTTTACACTATCAAAATATGTCAGCTAAGCCATTTCAAAACCTGACCTAAAATCACCATTAGCATTTGCAGGAACCATCCAACACATGAATGCATTTTTTGACTCAGCCGCTAGCATGCCATGTTTGGCTAATCGGTATCCCATCAAGCTATGCAAGTAATGACATTAAGAGAACTGGTGGTGAAATTTAATGAATATGTGGAATATCTGAGGTACCCCTGAGGAGAGCTTTGGCAGCTGGAGAGGTGTATTCATCTAGCCGTCCAAGAAAGGAATCAGCGACTTTTGGGAGAAGAGGAGAAATTCTTGTTAGTTTTTTTTGTTACGCTTAATTGGCATATGCTCCATGTTAAATAGTGTTTTTGTTCTGAGCAAATATACAGCTGCTACGTAGATAAATGGCTTTAAATATTTCCTTTGACCACCTAAGACTTCTGCACAGTACTGTACATATGTTAAAAACGGAAATAATATGAGCACAACATTCTGCTTCCATCTCTACCTTCACTTCCACAGAACAACAGCCACGCATCCGGGGTTGGCTCCTGGCCAGCCTGGATGGGCAGACCACAGGACTGGTCCCCGCCAACTACGTGAAGGTCCTTGGAAGGAGGAGAGGGAGGAGGCAGGCCGAGCAGGGCAGGGCGGAGGAGCAGCGGCGGCAGCACCAAGACTTCCAGAACCCTCCACCAGTACCAGCCCAAACAACAGGGTCTATGATTACCCCTGTTGCCCTTGGGGACCCTGAGGGGGTGTTTGAGTCTGTGTACAGGGAGATGCCCATCCTATCAGACGAAGGGGCCTTTCAGTCAACTTCCACCTCCAACACCTCTGTAGGCACTGTACCTAAGAGGATCGACCCGTGACACTCGTGTTTTTGACGAGGGGGAGCGTTTCAATAGGGCACATTGATGTAAACAGAGGCTGACTGCACATATGCTCTGAAATTTTTCATCCTCTCAGCATCTCATGGTTCTGGTCATCTGCTACCTTGGTGGCTGAATTTATACTGCACTTTCAGTGTTCTTACAAAAACCAGGACTGTACCACTTAGAGCTTGCAAGGGAGTTCTGATCAGTAGCCCCAAATGGTAAAAATGTGGTCAATCACGGGAAACTGATAAAACTGAAGAGACTGGGCTGAAGTAGATGGATCATTTCACACCTATCTGTTTGTTTTTGGTTAATCTCGTTTTCATCTGGGTGTTTACATGGGTAATTTAAAGATTTTTTTTCACAATTTGTCAGCTGAGAATGGTCACATTGTTAGTTAGGAAACAAGTAAAAAAAATCATGTGTGGAAATGGCACGATTTTGTAATAGTCGCGGTCATTGGCATTAAATGAACTTAAAATATCCATCCATCCATTATCCAAACCGCTTATCCTACTGGGTCGCGGGGGGGCCGGAGCCTATCCTACTTAAAATATAATAGTTTGAATTAAATTAATTATGTTCATTTAAGTCAAAGAATGTCAGTAGACAGTGTGACCACGTACTCGTTTCTCAGATTTCTTAGTTTGCTCTGACTTGCAACGGCATAACACGAGGATTTTAGAGACATATTTTGACCAGTCTTTGCGTTATGGTTGCTAGAAAAGCGTTTGAGAAGACGGATGGTTTTTAAGTTATTAGGTCAAAGGATGGTACTGCGTGAAGTCTGCTCTGTCGTTTTTTTAATGGTTTAATACCAAGATATTGTGGGAGACGCAAGTTTTTTGGGTCTCTAAAACGGTCCGTAATTATTTGAATAACATTTCTTTTTCATTAAATTAACTAAAGTGATTGGGGCTTGTACAGATAATTCTCTTATCTTTCCCATGATCCCAGTTGCTATTATAGTTTTAACATTTAATTTATGAAATTACTCTTTCAGTTAAATTGGATTTCCACAACCTTTCGTGGTTTATGTATTGATAATTTGCTGTTTTCTGGATGTGCGTGAGTATGTTCTGTATCCATACATCACAATGGACCTTAGAAGTATCCGTTTTATCAATTGTAAATTCAGAAAGACATTTTTGAGTGAAGGTTATGGCAATAAAATGTGCAGTGTGGTTAATAACGAAAGTGAACTTAAACGTACTAATTCTTGAGGTAGGCAAATGTCATTTGTGGATGTTCTCCGAATGTGGGGAAATGTTTCCGTTAACTCGTTGGCCGTTTCATTCCACAGTGTATTTATATTTTCCGTTTACAGTAAAGCTGTTTTAGGGGGCGTATCTGACGTGCACCTAGAACACATACATAGGGATTCGTTTTCCGACAGATTGCTTTCACTTTATTTGTGCAACAGAAATTCTGAAAGGGTTTATCGCGAATGTGCATGACGTCACTCCCGGAGGCGTGCAAAAACGGCGCGTGACCGCACCACCAGCACCCCCACCCTTATTTGCAGAGACGTGACTGATAGATGCGCGTCCACATATAATTCCCCAGTACAACCTTTGCGACGCTGGCACCCAAGGACACAAATACGTCCTACGTACGTGATTGGACTGTAAAGCAACAAAGAAAATGCGATCATGTTAGCCTGCCAATGAAGCAAAGCTTGTGATTAAATTAGCGATTTACAATGCTATGATATAATTGTAAAACATGCACCACCCTGGCGGCCATCTGCAATTGGTCTCGGCCGTCACCTGGCAACGGGGACGCCTTGTTGCACCTGCTGCACTGCGGCACCGGAAGGGAACGGAATGCCGAACTGATCCTGCAAGCCGGCTGCCCGCCCACGACACGCTGATTCGGTGACGGTGGCTATTTTTCGGTCACTGGAGCTTACTGTCGCCCCATGTCCGATTCTGATTGCACGGCTCGTCAACCGATCAAATCATCCCACTATAAAGTCATCTAAGGGGGTGGGCCATAGCTGGTCTTTCAATTGCTGCAGAGAGCTCCTCTACCAGAAGTGGAAAGTGCTTATGATGAACATATTAACGCTCGCCGGTGAATCCCCCCTACCGGAAAAAAGCTGGAAAAAAATTGCCAATAAAAATAAGTCTGCACACCAAATGCTCCTCTTTTAGATTCAGTGCTCAGTAGCACTGAAATGCTTTGCGCATTTATTTTTGTCGCAACATGATGCTTAATTTGGTGAAACATTTCACAGAAGAGGAACTTCCTGAATGAAGACAAATATCGGTTACGCTTGAAAAGTATGTGTATGGTAATCCGTATCGCGCATGCTTTGTTTAGTTAGTAAATCCATAGCAATGCAAATTAAGGTGTCTGGGCCATCATTTCTTTAGTATAGCATTTCGTTTTTCTAGAACCTAATGCTGAACTGTGCTGCAGTAATGGCCTTTTTAGCCAAGGAACATGGCTTTGTGGTTGTACCTTTTGTTTTATAGGATGCGTTTTCAAAACGAATAAGGGTGGACTTGGGGAAAATAGTTTTTTTAACCTATAAAATATATACATTCTGGATTTCTTCTATTTGTTTTATATGTGGCACCTACGCATATATTAAATTAGATAATGACACGTTGTATTCATTTATAATGTAGAACCGCTTCAGCGTGCCTGGCTAAGGTCAGATCAGGTAATCATCGATAATCGTGGTTTGGTAGTTATGATTCTCTTTGTTAAAAAAGCTGTGTTGACTTTTCTCGATTGGGCGGGTATTTGAGAGAGGGTTGCTAACATCGTTAACTACATGTCTTATGTGGTCAAACATAACTCAACCAAACAAATTATAAACCACTTCAAAGAAATGTGACTATTCGTATTCCGCTTGGGTATGCATACTGCAGTACAAAATGACATCGTTGCAGGTAATTAATGGGAGAGCAACTATGGGCATGTGGCATATGGAAAAAATTGATCACCTACTTTATGCAACTCATCCCCACGTCCCCCCGCCCCGTCGACTACAAAGTGAAATTGGCTTGTTAATGCGGCGCCACCTCTACGTCGCCCAATGGATTGACAGGCACTGAATATACGTTTCTGAAATTATTCTGAAGATCGTTTTGAAAAGGACTGATGACGATTAATAAAGAGAGCTTTCCTGAAGCCATGTCAGACACATCTAACGAGGTGCCCTCGTAGCTGTTAAACGTATTGATATATTCTTTTAGTCTCTGCCTTCTGTGTAGATGTTTTATCCTACTGTTAATGGTAATCTACGATATTTATTGTCTCTCTCCCTTTAGACATGAGTCGTTTTTGCTCTGTTAACAACAATTTCCCCTATGATAACCACATCCTCGTCTTGGACATGGTCCTGAGTTCCCTCTGGAGCGTCCCACAGCCGATTGACTGGGAGAATGTTGCTCGACTCGTACCCGGATTTACGCCCAAAGAGGTAAACTTCCCCAT
>JABFDZ020000066.1:7858611-7887202 GCA_019775955.2 Pollimyrus isidori | reverse complement strand
GTTCCTCTCCTGCAGGTCACCCCATGCACCCCCCCCCCCCCCCCACACACACACATTTCTGTAGCAAGATGCAAAGTGAGCAGAAAAGCGTGATGGCCCAGCTAGGGATGGAGGACAGAGAGAGGTGTGACTTTCTGGAGAAAAATGTAGAGGAAACGACATTCAGCCACTGATGACACATTAAAACTCACTGGTGTGAAAAAAACAGGAACTCAACCTTGAAGTATGAGGTCAGGTCTTAATTGTAGCCATGCTACTAAATAACAAAACGATGGATGTCTAAGTCTTCGAAATGACCAAAATTAGTCATTTTGCATTGCAGAAAATGTTATAACTTGAAGGAAAAAAAAATGTGACTCCCACTCGGAGAATATCCAGCATTCCTCCACACAAAGGTGAGATTTGTTTGTTGTTTGAAATATTGAATGATGCTGCAGAGCTGAAAGAAAATTCAGTTTCCAGAATACGCTACAGAAAATCGAAGTATTGTTTGCCGTGTTATGTATTATGTAAATAGTCTATTATGTTGCCATAGTACAGTTCAAGTGATTGGCACTTAAAAGTAAGAAGGCCTATAAACTCTGTTAGTGTCTGTAACACTGTAATTAATACTTTTGACAAATTAATTTTGTAACAATTATTAACTATGATAGAACTCATCTGTAAAGTTCAACTAACCCATAATATGAATGTATTTCGGTCTAAATGTATTTTACACTTCGAGTCCTGTAACTAGACTTCACCTTCTGTGAAGCAATTTTGCTTTTAGACATCTGTCAAGTTGGCAGATGTAAGCCCAATATAAGTGGATACAAGACTGAGAATTCAAGGTCAGCTAGTCTGCAGGGATTCAAACAGATTTTCATAATTAATGTATCTAAGCAGTGCAGAATTGTATGTTTTCTAAAAGATAGTGTGTCTGTACAAAAGATCTGGTTCCAAGAACTAGAATGAATGACTCATATAGGTAGTAACAGCGGTCTATTAATAATGTGGGAGTACTAGCCTAAACCAGTTAGTGTTAGGAAAGCCTTGAGGGATGCCTTCTGCAGAGGCGTGTCCTAAGAACATTCCATGAAGTTTAACACATTTGGTCTAAAGATATTCCTTTGTACATATTGCTTTAATGCCATTTTTATGCCAAGTTTACCACTAAATCCATGTACTAAAATTTGTATTTCCTTTTCAACTAAATAGGTGAGTAACCCATTGTTTACCTTAATTGCATTTATTTTAATTGCATGTCAACGAGGACAACTACAATTTTACAAATAAGCACTATGTATATAACGTGCTCTGCAAAAAAATGAGTCCACGGAAAAGTTTTCAGTTTAATTTTTCAGTTTATGGGCATGTCTGTGTGAAATATACATTTTTTGCAGACTGCAGCCTGGCTCTTCCCTGCTTCTTATTAATGAAGGACTTCTTCCTTGCTTTATGGGACTTCAGCGCTGCTTCTAGGAGACTAATGCGAACTGTCCTAGCCGTGCATTTCACACCACTTGTAGGTCACTTAAGGTCACCCTCCGATTTATGAGGATGATGCCAGATAAGGTGACGGTCATCTCTGGCATTACAAAATTGCCTTTGCCCTCTACCTGGCTGGTTTTTGGTCATTGTCAGTGTCTCCTGATTCACTTAGAAACTTGGAATTCACTTAGAGCCTGGAAGCAGCCTGAGGCTCACGGTCGCCTTCTGCCATCAGGATTAAACGAGGATTTAAAAATGCAGATTTTTTAAAAAATACACTTTTTCCAGACACACACGTAAACTGGAGAAACAGGAGGCAGCAGGAAACATCACAGACATCCTGGGGGAGGCGCAGAGGGAAACAAACTCTTATCCGTGTTGCTGCTCCCTGCGTAGATACATTACTGCACAGATTACACAGAGGGAAGCAAAGTCTACATTTCTTATCAGAGGGAATCACCTGCTTCTGAAGCTAAATATAGCTTATTTCTTGGGCGCGCATGTCAAATCTAGCCCGCTGCAAGGACTCGCGCTGCTCGAGCGCAAGTGCTGCAGCCCCCTCGTGACGCTGCATTTTGCAGGAGCCGATACTGATGCCGGCGAATCAGCGTGAACAAACGCAACCAAAGGCGTGTAAAACCCGCGTCTCTTTGTTAAAAGACATCAAACTCCCATGTGAAATACAAGCGAAGAGGAAGACCCTTTTCCCGTGGACGTCTCCCAATCTGAATCGCTCTCTCTGCGGAGATGGAGAAATTTCAAAACGCGACGTGACTCACCCAGGGAACTAATCTTACCGCCAGCCGTCATTTGTGAAGCAAATTGTGCGCCCTGGTAATCTGTGTCAAACGACTGCGTTTGCTAATCAAGCACAGCGTCATCTTCAAGTCAGTATCTCACATTTCGGAATTTTTGCGCGCGGTGGAGGCGGAGTTTATGAGATTGCTATTATAGCACTAGCCTAAAACGGGCTGATCCAAATTCTGTATGTGACCAAGTGGCCTTAATGCAAACGTTTGGTGCGTCTGTATGAGGAGAACAAAGAATAATTTCAAAAAGCAGAGAAAATGTACAGTATTTTAGTACAATGATGCCATGACTTCCTTATCCAATGAATTGTTTTCAGCAGTTGTTTTTAGGCACATCTGGAAATAATCTGTGCAACAAATGCCAGGACTGCCTGCCAATGTAGGTCTTGGAGTTAAATGCAGTCATGTCTTTGACCTTCTGCAGATCATCACGGACCCTATACAAGTAATAATATAATTATTTTTCTAAAATCACCTCCTCCAACAACACTTGCAGACTCTGGTCCTGAATTGTATTGTGAGTCACTGGGCAACCCACAGGTTTCTGCTGAAGGTGCTCCTCAGTCTTTAGGACTTGCTGGTTAAAGAGCGTCCTCTTGTGGCCGTAAGGGGAGGCCCTCAGGTAGACTTCTGTCAAGCCTGCGCCCCTCAGGCTGGAGGGAGCAGTCACCGCCCGCAGCCTCGTGGGATGACGCGCTGGCAGGAGCTGCCCCTTCGGGTGGGCATCGGCGCAGCCTTGGCACGGAATGGAGCCCGGCTGACTTCCAAAAAGCAGTCACAGGTGGCACGTGTCGTTTTTCACCAACGCAAGTGTTACATTCCAAACCCTGGAATATGTTACCAGCGACAAGAGGGGAGAAAGAGGAAGATAAATGCCGAGCTGAAACTTTCCTAGAGTGTCAAGCTTATACGCGTAGATCGTATGTCCCTTGTTGAAGTCACAGGTGCCATTTAAAGACGTCCATTGGGTTCACTGGTTTAGCAACGGTCCTGCTCTAAATGCATGACTTTTCTAGCAGGTTTGAGTTTGTGTATGGAATTCCTCCAGCTTCTTATTTCCAGTTAATTTCCCCCAACCAGCTCTGTGACAAGATTCTAGGGGTGAAGAGAATAGAGGAATATGGGGAAAACTGACAATCTGCCCGTGTCGTTTTCACAGTTACCTGCGACAAAGTCATCAGGAATTGTTTTTCATTTTTAACCTGTTATGGTGTTACTAACACTTGAAAGTGACTGACATTAAAATGTTAAGCTGCTAGCAAATAACTAAATTTTACTAATTTTATGCTGTGGTTAGATCCTGTAAAGAGGTATCCTCACAACCTTATGACAGTTTTCAAGAGAATGTGCTCATTTAATGGAACTCCAGCACATCACAATCCACTTATCTGCACATTTGCTAATGCTCCTTAGTACCATAGAGTAATTTACAGTGCTGATACCGCTAGGATGCCTCAAATCTGCTGTCCTGTCACAGTAGATTTATAATAAACCAGGTAAAGGGGCTTTTTTTCCTCTGAGTTTTGCTTTCACTGCTTGCATCTGCGCATGGACAAAGCGTCACTCTGTGGACCCATGTTCAGGCACCTCCCAGCGGATTACTGCACGCACACATTTTGAAACTGAATGTTTATACAGAGTCGAACAACCTGTCGGATTCAAACTCTCCAGAGACACTTTCAGAATAATTAATGACTATTAAGGGCAAATCTGTCCCACACGCAACTCAGAACTCAGCATCATACCAGTAGATCCTGATCCAAAATGACTGAAAAGTGCACACACGCCGTTCAGAGACCATACATTAGACAGCAGTATACATTAGACGGCAGTATAGGTCACTTAGGGGTTGTGTTAAAATAAGGTTGGCATATTAGGATTCTTAGAACACAAGATGCAAGACTGATATCCCCCAGGTCTCAATAAGTGACACGGTACTGAGCCCAGTAGCGCGTTCTGGGCAGCACACCTGAGCAGACACTAACCCAATCTTACAACTGACGAGACAGCCATTACTCCTGATGTCAGGGAGAAAAAAAAAATTAATTCCACCCAGAATAAGGCTGGCGGTTAAGTAGTTACATACAAAAGTTAGCCATTCCTACCAATTCATGCTACCAAGATAGATTATTAATGATGCCCAAAGGCAGACATTCTGGTTAAAGTCTAGTTTTTCTCCCATGGAAGATCCCAGGTTCAACTTTAGAAGCCCCTGCATTTCAGACTGAATCAGAGGATTTTGCAGTTACTACTGTAGCACCTTGAGCCCTGTTTGGGTGGGGGGGGGGGGGGAGAGCCAAGACCAAAAACTGGCTCCTGACCAGCATTTCTGTTTGTGATTCATCTGCTCCCCCCAGATAGATTCCACGAATGATCACTGCCCCCACCCCATTCCCCCCCCACGAAAGGAGGTCACGGGTGGCTCGGGTCACATTTCCTTGGAAAGCTGCCACACGATTCTGGGTTGCTGGTCGTGTTAGCAGAGGTTCCAACCTAATGAAATATGAGCGGACATAGCCCACCAAGAGTACGGCAAGCTAACCTGAGAGAAGTGCCATTCCAAGAGACAGGTAGGGAGGGGGTACTTGGTTTTAAAAACTGTCCAAAAGGTTCAAAGCCCATTTCAAGGGCTACAACTGAACCAATGAAAGATGATAAAAGTTAAGCCAGAGACAGAATTATAAAATTCTCTCAACTTTAATCAGATCAAAAAAGTTTCACAACAAATGCAACACTTAGTGAAGGGAGACTGTCATTAATAAAGATCAGTATTTGGAATTTATACATTCTTCTGATTAGGCCGCTGGAAATTTTGTTCTGGATAGATGCCACTTGTTTAGCTGGATAGAATTAAGATAAAAATGAAAATGCAAAAATACAAAATTAACTGTAAACCACGTTTATTTTGCTCTAAGTAGTGTTCTTGAAGCACTACAGCATGGTAAACAATGTAAATTAGTACAATTCAATCTTGAAAGCCATCAGAATTAACATGAGTTATAAAGATGCAGCCGGCGGTAACCCATAAATATTTCAACCACTTTCTCAAAACTTCGATTTAATGAAGGCTCACAAATGAGCAACAATCCTCATTGAGGAAAACAAAAACCTGATGTCGGCTAAGCGACAGCACACGCACGCGCACACGCCCACGAAAAAAAAGGAAGAAAAAAAAAAAAAAGGAAAAATAAACAACTTTATGTTCCCATGGTATTAAACTTGCTTTACATTAGGGATGATATGCACATTATCTTGCCGCGGAAAGACGAAGAGAAAAAACAAAAAAAACAAAACCTCGCTGCTGAGCCACGGATAGGGTTTAGCCAAGCGCAACCGCCAGCCCGACTGTGCCCTGACACCACAGACAAAAAAGGGGGTGGGGTGGGCTGGGGGGGGGGCTGGGAAGCAGCATCATTCAGACCTTCATTCGTAATCTACAAAAATTCACATTCTCCTGCAGTGCGAATAGGAGCGGCTGCTGGACACACTTGCCGGCTCCGCCCCGTCCCAGACCGCGCATGTCCGGCTAGAAGCCGTCACTTCAGACGGGCTACTGGAGACGGGGCATTTCACAAGACATTTGCACTGCCTCTTATATACCATATAATAAACAAAGAAATGGGCAAGGGGAGGGGAAGGAGGGAAGTTAAAATGTCTTTAATCCTTAACCTCATGCAGCTCTAAATAAAGATGACCAAACATAAACTTGAATTAACAATGGAAAGATATTACACAAAAAAATCTCCATATAAAACGCATACTATGTAAAAAGGGCCACCGGGTGACACAGTATCATTTACATATTGGCATTGTTTTGGTCGACAAACACCCAGGTGCTGAGCCTGGCGGGGCCTGGCCCCCACCCTGCCCCAGAGCCAGTACCGCCCCACCGCTGCTGAATGTTTCCACTGACGGGACACTCCACCTTCAGTCGCACATCTCCTCCGGGATCTCGTGGGGATTCAGGATCCCAGGGACGGACATCTGCAACTTGTGTTTCTCCTCCTGGGCCTGGCGCAGCGAGGCCTCCCGCTCCTCCAGGAAGAGGTCTGTGGTGTCCTCACCAGCAAACTCCTGTGTGTGCGCATGGGGAGACGTCACGCCATTTACACACCCGTGTAAGAAGCCGGTAACGGAGGAAACACACAAACGGCATTCATCTAAACCGAGGGAGGCCTCTCTTATCCGCAAAGGACCAGTGGATATTCTGGATTTCTGGGTAACCTTTAGGCCAGCTGTTTGAACCCAGATGTGAGGACTCGTTAACCAATCAATCCTGTAATTAGTAATCTAATTAGGGAGTTGCAGTGAAAACCCACATACAAAATGGCCCTTTCTGGATAAGACTGCCCACCCCTGAGCTAAACTTAAAGTCTTTGTTTGTTTTATGACAACATACACAAGAGATGCATTGAATATCAATTTTGCAGTCTGCAACTTCTGACAAAAGATCTCTCACCTTTATCTGCACCAGGAAGTCTCGTAGGTGCTCCTTGAATGCAGGAATATCTTGATTTAGGCTGAACAGCCCTGTTACAAATACCTTCACCTGGGCACTGTTAAGGTGAGAGAGATGATGGTCTAAAAAACGCAGGCAATGTAGATAAACAGGAGAACGACTCAAACTGAACTCTAACTGTTCCCTCAAATATTTGCAGGGGAGATACTCACTCTTGCAGGTGTGGGAACGCAGTTTTGAGTAAGTTGGCGACATACTCCTGGATGAACACCTGGTTGTTCACTGGGTTCGTGGGGTTCAGTGTGGTACTAATTTTCCCCTCCTCTACCAGGTTGAACATGTACGCAAGGATTGATGCATGCATCGTCAGACCTACAAGGAGAAGCACAGCATAGCCACCACATAAGGGTCATATGCAAAAACCCTGTAAATTGCAATCCCCCCCCAAACCAGAGATCTTCTCTCACCAGCCGTGTGAGATGTATCTGTGACAACAGAGAAGATATGTTGCAGAATATCGCAGAAATAGGTCTGATAGAAGCTCTGTGCAGCAGCCTCCTCCTGGGCCACATTCTGGAGCAGAGTGTAGAGGATCTGAAGACCTGGGAGCAAACAGGGAGACAGCCTTAGGATTAGAGTTATACAACTAATCCTGCCACTCTTCCTGATTCAAAGTCATGGACGGATGAATAATAGCATAAAGATGCTGAATGCAGTTAAAGGCAGGCAAGCCGGCTCACCAGTGTCGGCCACGTTCCTCATGGTGTGTTTGAAGGCCCAGATGATGGAGTCCAGCACCAGCTTGAACTGCGCTGGAGGAATGGCCAGGAAGGCTGGGAAGCAGTGAGAGTTGACCGCTTGCAGAAGATAGAAGAAGTGTGTTCGATGCTCTGGATACTCCTCAAAGTCCTGAGGAAGAGGAGCAGGTCAGAGAGCTGGAGTCATGGAGGACGACGCGAGGAGTCCTGTGCGCTATAGGCCCAACTCACTTTATTGATCATATTCAAGGTGCACTCAAACACTGCGTCAAATATCTGCGGAATTTCCCCAGTGATGTGTCCGCCCAGCTTGTTGACAATGGTTGCCATGGTGCTGAGGACTTCTGGCTCCCTGGCTGCTGGGACATTCCTCTGGTAGTCGATGAGGACGGCATCCAGGAGCGGCGGTACAAAGTTCTCACCGACCTGCAAACGAAAATGGACACGAGTCAATGCAAGCAGTCTCAGACGTGCAACCACAATACCTCGGCATTCCGAAATGTAACGGTTTAGAGAAAAACACACTGTGGACATTACAGACTCCTGAACATAGGCCAATTAAAGCAGTCTGAAAAACAACATCGAACCAATGGCACTTCAGAACTTGGATTTAGAGGGTTTTTTTTGGACTTATAGTCCAGCCCCACATCACCCAGACAAGCTACAAGTGAAATTCTGAAGCATTTCAGTCAAAGGACTTACCATCTGTGGATCATTGGAGCGGCTAACCCAGCCCGAAATCAGCTTCAGCGTTTCCCTCTTGACCGTCCGCATGCTCCTTATCAAGGGCTGTTTCGTCACCATTTCGCCTGCGGGCAGAACACCGCCGTTTTAAAAGTCCACCTTTCATGGTATTTTACACGTCAATCAAGTGTAAACATGCCCATATTCAACATGGCGCAGAGTCACTCATTAGTTCAAAGCAACCATTCATTGGGAGATCTCCCAAGTTCCGCTATAAATAGCAGGACCGCATGAAATCCATTGGCTGGTGTTCGCAGAGTGACAATACCCAGTACACCGGGGGTGGGGGGGGTAATACTTGTCACATGCTGCGAGGATACCATAAAGGACCCCATTACGCATTCACTGAATAAGCCCAGAGCTGCCCCGGCTTACCATTGGTCTGGATGGCGGCGGAGATGTTCTCGCTGAGGCACTTGTACACGTTGAGCATATCCAGGTAGATACGGCCCAGCTGAATGACAAAGGGGTGGCCGACGGCTTTGCATGCCCGCACGTTGGTCTTCAGGATGCTCCCCAGCTGTTTCACAGTCTCCGGGTCCTTCAGAACATCCACGTTCTGTACAGAAGATGGAATTGCAAGCATTTGCAAATATCTTTTAGTAATCAGCTCATTTTATTTCTCAATGACGGCTCATTAACCAATCACTGTAGTTTCAGCCTGGCCAGTCTCAGTTCAACGTGAAACGTATTCATATATAAATTATGAAACACAGAACTGTGGGGAAGTAGACTCTCTCGTATAAAACCTCCATAACTAAATTTCTATGATTAAGTTGCAAAGCTCACCTTAGTTGCCTGCTGAATGATACTGTCCCACACTTGGTTAGGAAGGAGCATGTATTTCTCTATAAGATGCTCCTGGACAGCCTGATCCGTCTGAGCCCCGATCATGTAGCCCACAGCCTCATAAAACGTGTGGACCTAGAAGCAGTCGGGCACGGAACACCCATCAGCACGGTGCCAGCACATCTGCCATCTGGCTTTGGCCTGGTGGGATGGCGTGTGTCTCACCTGCTGAGGCTGAAGGTCACAGATGATTGTGTTGATGTTATTCAGGATCTCATCGATAAAGGGCATGACCTCGCCCACTTGCACTTGGACAAAATGCCGCCGACATTTCTGCGCAATCTTGATGAAGGTGTCGCATGCCATGTCCTGTACGCCGTCGTGGGTTTCTGCAAAACCAAAGCAATATCTTAAAGCTCTCACAAGGGATGGTCCCACCTATAGTTACATCTGGAACATGTGAATTACTACAAACAAATCCTGACTTTCAGCTCAACTCCATTGTGCAGAAAGAGCATTCCAACCAGTACAGTGGTTTCACTCACCATGCATGAATTCAAAGAGCTTGTTAACTACAGTTTTCAGAAACTTCCAGTGGGCCCGCAGGAAGCGAGGGTACTGGCCTACGATGTACATGATGTTGGAGGCGATGATGGCCTTGTTGTCCTTGCCCCGCTTCTGTTCACAAAGTCCCAGGAGGTCCTGCAATAACATGAACTCGCATCATCCAAACCTCAACCCCAAAACCATAAAATCCCCTTTTCCCAAAAGGCTGCACATTGGATTGACAAAATGTATGAATGCTGAAAAACCAACTGCTAGAGCAGGAAGTATGAGCTCAACATTCACTTCAATATCCCTCCAGTTCTTATGCACTTACAAGCAAACAAATGTAAGTGCACCTTTGTGGGAGGACTGAATTATGAGTATGGGAATTCAGAGCTACCTTTATGACGGTCACCAGGAATCTCTTCTCATCCTCTTCGTGCATAGCCCCGCTAATGGATCCAATTGCCCAACACAGAGTGTTGAGGTTTTTCCAGGACCATTCTGTGCCGTTAACCTGATTATGTAGCTTCTCTGTCATTATTCGCTCTGTGTCAGCATAGTCCAAGTGTGTGAGATACACTGCAGGGCAGAGAAGCAGCGTTGTCACAGGATGGACTGTGTGTGCGCGTGCGTTTCTTCTGGTGGCCAGACTCGCACACCCATGGTGAGGAACACAGCCTGAGCTGGGACTTACCGAGCGTCTCCCTCATGTTCTTGTAGAGGTTTATGGAGTCGGTATCCTTCATGAACTCTCTGACTACCTCTCCCTGGTCATTCTCTACCACCAGCACCTCCTCAGGCTTTGCCATGCGGCTGACCATCAGCAGACGGACCTGCCAGAATCAAGACGATGCAATAAGGCGAGACAGAAGGAGCAGCTCCTGGGGGCGGAGGCCACTGACAACAGCTGGGTAAGCTCACCTTGGAGAGCACAGGTAGGTAGAGCTGTCTGCGGGGGGGCACGTCAAAGTGCTGGCTCCCAGAAAGCAGTGGCGACGTGGAGGTGGAGAAGGGGCTCTCTCGGTACAGCTCAGCTGCCAGGTGGTTCCAATACTCTAGACAGATCTTGAAGATCTCCGTTTCTTCTACCTCTGACACTAGAAGCATGTAATGCAAAGCCTGGGGGATGAAGAGGGAAACAATATGGATGTTTGGAAGCAGCCTCACATGCAGTCTCCTTCAGCACAGACACGGATATCCAAATCGCCAACTATTGTAATCAGTACTACTACACCAATCTAACTTATACAAGATGATAAGTATTTTGACTACGTGTTTTTATCCATAGCAACTAACTTGCCAACTCGTACAGCATTTTAGTCTTCAACATAACTAGAACAGCACCACCCATCCAGCACCTTGACCTAGGAAGCATCAGTGTACCAAGTAGTGACCTTTAATAGTGAAGCTAGGCAGTCACCCAGCATTCTTTACACATACATAAATAAATAGGACTCAGTCATTTTGCAAAAAAAAAAAAAATCTTACTTCAAGTTACTCCTACCAAGGGCCCAAAAGCTATTCTGCTCTTTAGAGCTATACTACACGCCTACAGGAAACTGACCTCCATCAGGGTCTCCCTCAGGTTTAACCTCTTCTCGATCAACTGGCCGTGCTCCTTCAGGAAGGTGCACAGGAAGAGGCTCAAGTTCTGGATGAAGTTCTGCTCATCATCTTTGCCATTGGAGTACGCCAAGCGGATGTTAGTGTTCAGAGGAAGCATCTGCGTGACGGGGAGAGGGCAATTTTAGGAGAGACAGCCAGGGGACACAGAGACTGTTCCACAGGTCTACCTGTACAATCTAAGGAGACTGATGTATTCATTTCCACAACCATTGACCAACTCAATCATGCATCAATTATTTGTTCAGAAGATACCTTCCCACCTTCTCTCACTTTCACAGGTGTAAAATCTAATTAAAAGTCAAGCTGGTCACTGTCCCATGAGCCCTAGAGAGAGCAGCAAACATGCGAAGCCTCCAGCAGCCGACAGCACACCCAAGCAGACAGTGCGGTGCTTCTGCAGTACCTGCTTCAGCTGCATCATGGTGAGAGTGAAGAGTGTGACGAACTGCTCCTCGTACTGGCTCACGCTCACGCCCGCGATCTCCGTCAGACACTTCAGGGTCACGTTGCGGAACATGGGCACATTCAGAAACTGGGGGGGTACACCAGGGAGTGGGTTACTGGCACAGTCGCCCAACAGCACTGCTCTCATTAATATGGCTTCCAGACACCAGCGATGCTCCTTAGGGGGAAGTATAGCGGCTATGCATTTTCAGAATCAGCACACTATTAATTAAATGGGTTACAGTCTTTGCCAATGCATTTACACATTTGCTCACAAAGATCTATTCATTCCTAAGTTTATGGCACGCTTCGAAATGTATGAATGTTGACTCACTAACTGCCAGCGCAGCAAGCATTTATAAGCTCATCATTCATTTCAGTGTGCCTCCAGTTCTTACGCACTTGCAAGCAATCCAATGCAAGTACGCCTTTGTGGGAGGATGGTATTAATATGAAAAACTTTACTACTATGTATGTAACGGTGACATGCCAGGCTGATACTTAAGAGCCTTAGAGTTTTATATTGTGTTGTAATTAATCATGTGGTACCTTATACACAAGTGTACTGATGAGTTTAGTTTCAAATATGTAACCCAGAGGAATCCAGTTCAGGAACCGCAGCAGAGTTTCCAGTGTGGCATGGACCAGTGGGGCATTCTGCGAGTTTTCCTGTTATTATTAAAAAAAAAAAAAACTATATTAAAAATGTTTGCTACAGAAGATTAGGAATGTATACAAAGAGAATCCCAAATGCATGGCTTCATGGACGATGCAACAATAACCTACACTTACCATGACAAACTGGCACAGCTGGAATATCTGCGAGAATTCATTGCACATGCTGATAGGAATACAAAATAATTTTAGAAACAATTAGACAATTAAAACTACAGAATTCATCTCAAGGGATCTCTCCCATAAACATATGGGTAACGCCAATACCCCCCCTCACCCTCACAGCAGATACTACATCCTCATGTCACCCCAAGCTAGCCCGACTCATGCAATTAACACACCTGTCTTTCAGGTGCTTGGCCTTGACTTGCGTCATCTGGCCGCTGGAGAAGTCGAAGACCTCCTCACTCAGCAGCTTGAGGATGATCATGTTGTTCTGACACAGGCTCTCGCTGGTGCGACTGGCTCCCACAATGTCACTGATGAAGGTCGGCCAGTGCTTCGGCCACTCCTGCTTCAAGATCTGAACAACCCAGGCGGCTACAGGTTACTACTACGCAATCATTTCAAAACTCATGCTGAAATCCATCCATCTGCATGACATTCATCAACCATATATTCTAATGCACAAAAAAGAACAGTCGCTTTTTTAAACCATGCCACATGGGGGTTTTGTCATCTGATTCCTACTTAAGTGATGGTATCGATGACTGATAAAGTTCCCAGGTCATAAACTCCATGCTCCTCAGCTGGAATGTGGGTCTGTATAACCATCTGATTTCTATTAAATGCAATTAACCCTCACTTACCTGGACCAGGATCATGTTGAGCTTTCCAATGTACACCTTCTCCTTCTGTTTAAGAGACAAAAAAAAAAACAATGTCTACACAGTGGACTAAAACATTTTGCAGTATTTACATTTAAAAATGGTCTAAATTCAGGATTAAATGAATTACTGGACAAACGTACCTCTACATTCGTAGCATCTGATGAGGTCTTGATAATAAGACCAACAACGTATTTTTTTATTCCTAGAAACAAACAAAAACCAACATTTAAAAACATTTTGGTATTTAAATTATTTTCCTGGTTGTGGCACAGCAGAAAATTTTAGAGAAATTCAGTACTAAAAATGTAATTTTATGAACACTTATTGGGCTGTACCAACTCTGTTCAAAGACACAGAAAAGGCCCTGCTAAATGTGAAAAGCAACTATTGAGTAAAAGGCACAGTATACAGGTTGGGACTCAAGAGAACTAAGGGTATTTCAAAGGACCCTCTGCTCTGGTTTACCTCTTACACATCTATAGATACACATCTACAGACAGAAGACTTTTATAAGTAAAGCACCTGCAGAAAGAAACATTTGGAAGTCGTCCGAGCCAAGATTAAAACGGAGAAGAGCGCTCAGGATATGGAACAATACTTACACATCATCATATCCTTATACATGTATCAAAACTTGACAAGCCAGAAGGGAAGGGTACTTAATAGTAAGTGGTGAAGCAGCTTGGAACAGCACCACAGAGTGAAACTGAGAAGACACAGATGTTCAACTCGTAGAGAAATAATGGCAGCGAATACCAAGTCAGTCTGCTTTCTGGAGGACTGAGGATCATCTGGCAGACTCTGATTGGTCAGTGACTAATATCGGAGTACAAGCTGATTGGTCGGACATGAATGTCACTGAATAATGCTGACAGTTTGGCACAATAAAAAGGTACAGTGGAAACTAGCCGGTGAAACATTTGGATCAGTGAAAAATAAATACTTCAAGTGAAACAGTTGGCAAATCTGTAAAAATTCTGCAACAATCAACAACCAGCTATTAAATAAATTTCTTTAGGCAAAACAGTAGACAGATGCAGATAAGAGTTTATAGGCAAAGCACCCATCAATGAGAAGTAATGACAGGGAGGCACCAACTGGTTTGAACAGCACTAACAGGAACCACACCCCGGAAGAGCCACGGCACCCAATATCAGTACTTACAGGATTTTACCACCGGGATACCAGATTTACAAAACTCAAGCTCCAGATTAGACCCCAAGTGGTTATTTGGCAACAGTGCAGTACTATGCACTTAAAACCATGTGCTGACAAAATGAAAGGATGCCATTTCAGCAAGAACCTGAGGGCACTTGGGGGACTTTGTGTCACTTGCACAAAACCAGAATGTCACTAACAGAAGGTCAAAGCTACTAAAGGGTCAAACTGGAGTTAAGATAAGGATGTTGCTTGGATACCTTAAGGCCAATTTACAACTTCTCAATTGCCAGCCAAACAGCTGCAGAGAGATGAGCAACAGACTTGTAGGACAGAATGGTTCTACAGCAATTTGGCACAAAAGAAAGAGCAGTAGGATCGTGGTAATCTTCTCTTCGTGTGAAACCACCCATGGTAAGACAATCTTAAGCCTACGTTTGACGAATGGAAAGCGAGGCTGTTTGCAATGCTAACCTTGCTTTGGAGACTACAAACATAAGGACTGCCAAATGAAGCCAGATAAATAACACCAAGTCCGTAAAACAGGGGCACTGGTACAAGACATCAGAGAATCACACTCCCACCCTAACACTGAGCAGTAATGCCACAGAGCACTCCCAGGTCTCTAGATGTAGAGCCCTGTCGCCATCAAACTCACTGGCTGTTTCAAGTCTCAGACAAAATAGCTTTCCTTCATACGAATCAGTTCCCTTTAAACACGACATGTCTCTATAATCAGTCTGGCCCAGATGATAGGGATCTAAACACACGATGGTTTCTTTCTCAATGCCATACGGCGAAGATCAGATGCTTAGCCACAAGCCGTATTTCAACATAGACTTGATCTAGCCAAATGCCACACAAACCAGGCAGCTTTGCAAGGTACCTGGTCACATGACACTTGGCAAAAGCATGCAGCGATGGCAAAAGAATTTCATGAAGGTAAGTACAAATCTTAAGACAATGTCTAAGCTGCTATACTCATTCCATAAAAAAACTGGCCTTTTGCACTTCACACGCAAAAATCAGGCAAATATAAATCCATTACAGCATTTTATACCATTAGACAGGAAACAGACTTACTTATCAAGATTTTTAGCAAAACAGAACAAGACAGAAAAATGCAGTGTGGGGTGAATTGGTATGCACGACCATGTTCAATGGTAACTCGCTTTTGGTTTACATAAGATGACCAAAGATAAAAGACAACAGAGGAAGCAGGCTTACCTTCACACTGATTGCGGGGAAGAATCTTCCATCTCGTTTTAATAACCGTTTCCAGAATCTGCAGTGCATAATACTGTAATGCATGAGGAGAAGTAGACGTTAGGGATGTGGGGCGCAACTCCAGACCTTTCACTGCATCTATTACCAAAGTTATGCATTTAAATGAGGAAGAATACACTTGCTCTGAATTGTGCCTCCCTGAAATTTTATTAAAACATACATTTTAAGAAACCGATAAGCAACTAAAAAATTAAGACCAAAAAAAATAAAGATAAAAACACACTCTGATACACATTTCATGCATTCACATTAGGCTTTTCCTTCCTTCTCTCCTTCTTTGCTCTACTAAGTACGAAGATTTGGATGCAACCCTGTAGACGTCCTGCTGTTTTTCCCAGTATCACACCAGACAGTGAAAGACAGAGGGGGAGGAGGGGGGGGGGGTAGTAAATATCCTTATATTCACTAATGCCTGTTCATAAATGTCACTGCAAGAGGGACATCGGACTCAATAGATACTGAGGGGATGAAGTGTTGGCTTCAAGAAATCACTAAAGAACACAGCTAACCTTACTGACCCTGTTTAAGTCAACAAACACAACCGAAGCGCGCACACAATCACACAAACGCACACGCCCACACACACAGACACACAGGGCTGCTCGATACCGAATTATACGTCAACAAAACTGGGGAAGGAGAAAAAAAAAAAAAAAAAAACTGTTTTCACCTTGAACTGGTGTGCCTCTCAAGGAACAGCAAGACAAACCACAGGTTTACTTTAACTTCTACACTAGTTGCTTTTTAAAGCATTTTATGATCAATTATTTTCAATGCACGTTTTATAGGTACTCCTCTTACACGGTTCGTATCACTGAGATCACCAGTATTTCAACTGTAGGGATCATTAACTCAAAATACACCACTAAATAAAATAAGGGTGGGGGTTTGAGGAAACAAAAAATTGCTTAGGGAAAGGAGGAACACAAGGCAAGATGTTAAAATGTCAAAGCAAGTCAGTCATTAATGGTGAACTCAAGCGGACTCCCATTTTATATGAAGCATCTACTAGCATGTGAGTTTTCGCCAAAGCTTAAATATATTATAGATTCCCATTGGCTGCACCTTTAACAGAGATTACATTAAAACCCAGAAACAAAACCAAGCCTTGCAAACCATCTGACAAGTGCCAGTTTTAGTGCAAGACTTGTTTCGTTAATAATAATTAAAAAAAAATGCATGGATTAAAAAGGAGAGAGACCGCCGTAAGATAAGCACAAAGAAATAAAGAGCCGTTCATGATCCCTACAGGGGAAATACCTGCTGCCACACTTCTCTTTATGACTGAAGTTAAGGCTACAGTCTGAACCCTCCCTCCTCCCAGTGAGACAAATGCAATAGAAACTGATGAACAGAATTCAGTCAAAGGGAATCAAAAGGGTAGACCTTGTGGAGGCCTGCCGCCAAAGCCTAGCTGTGTCAAGGTGCACAGGAAGACACACCCCTTTTCTTCCTATTACAAGCAATCAACATAATGGAACAGTAAGATTAATATCAAATATTAACAATTGGAATTAAATTAGAAAAAAAAATGAAAAGCCAAAATGTTTAAGTGCTTTAGGTAATGTGCCATTTTAAAAATCTCTAAAATTAACGAAGAATTTAGATAAATTTAAGAGGTGGTTACCTTTGTTTCCTTTCTGTTCCTCTAATGACCTCACTTTTGGCAAGTTAGAAATTTGAGTATTTAAGTACTGTTGATAAATCAACTCAAAGATTAGTAATGACTGTCAGTGGGAAGAGCAAATTTACAGGCAAGCAAAAAAAAAAAAAAAAAAGGCAAACTGATTTACCGTTACTTTGAGGAAGTCAAAGCCTGGGGTATATTATATACCAAAATCAAAACTGCATCTAGTTTGCACATGGGCACCAGACACCCGAACGTCTCTCGGATTCAAGTCACCCATTACTCACAGCTAATGATTCATGTACCATTTGAAATAACTGGAATTGGAAATATTGCTATTAATCAGTGTAAGCCAATTGTCTTTTGACATGAGCAACAGGTATTTACAAGGTCATGAAGTAATTCTAAAGGAGAATCGCCAGAGCGAAGGCGTTTCATTCTAAATGGTGGAGCTTCAAGAGTAAGCTGGAACAGAGCAGGGGGAGTCGAAACAAGGTAACAGAGCTTCAGTGTTACCACTCCACACTAATGTCACCAAAGAAACAAACAAACAAAAAAAAGTAGGAAGCGTTTGTGACAAAGGGGAAAACAACAGGGCTCAGCAGACGTATCCAAACTGCGCTGGTTTCGTTTCGTCCATGTAAATAAGCTTTTACTGGACTTCCTCAAAGTACAGAAGTTAAATCCTGTCCACAGTACAAACCCGATATAGCTTACTTTGGTGTTCATGTTCTGCGAGAACTCCAGAATGGTGTCAACTCTAGTCCATGCATCTGGGTGCTCTTTCAAATGGGTCAACACCTCCTGCGCCATTCTTTGCTACAGGGAAGGGATAAATACAAAATTACAGATCGCTGCTTAGGCAACAGTCACTTTGTCTTAAAGAAATGGCACCAGTAAAACTAAATCAAATCATTTAAATTTCCCATGCACGGCTCAGTAATTCTTTTAAAGGTAAGATATTTATTGCTAAGTGCCTCTTTAGACTACACTCCGGAAAGCACTTTGGCCAGAGAATCTGAACAAAAGCAGCTTCTACAGACTAGTCAAAGGCTTGCAGGTTGTCAGCTGACAGCTATGACTGATAGTCCATTCATTCAAATAGAAAGGCATTCCATGTATGAGGTGTAATGGAGTACAATTAATAAACATAATAATTACTAAACAGTATACTAGAGAGAAAAATGTACTTAATTCTAATAGATATCTGTTTGGTTGCAGACAATTGGAAACATTTCAATGGTAGAATGAGTACATTACATCCAAATAAAGTGTGGTATAAACTGCAGAATACTCATATATCCTAAAATCTACAAATTTATTTAATAAAGCAATACCTGGGGCCCTTCTCCATGGTACAGACAATTCACCACGTTGTCCAGCAGGTTAATGTCCAGTTTCTGGTTGAAGTCCAGCAGCTGTCTAGCTGCATGGTCCGCTAACATTGTCATAATTGCTGGCATAGAGATCTGCAGTAGCGGGGGGAGGGGGGGGGACAAAAAAGAATATCCGACAGGCAAAGTCACGTGAATTAAATGGTGATCTGCAGACAGCTGAAAAATCAAGTGCCCTCCTCCCCATACATTCTGCAGTATCAAAGAGACTTATGCCCCTACTTTATGAAACGCTCACAACGTTATTTTGCACACAACTCCAATATAACTGGTCAGTTAAAAATATATAGAAATTGTTGGTATCACAAACTTATTTGGTGCAAAAAACTAAGTTTTTACTCAAAATATCACTATAGTACTCATCCTGGAATAACACAGAAGACCAAATCAAAGTATTTGCTTCTTTTTTGATTTATTCCAAAGCTAAATATTCGCCAAACACTATAAACAGAAAGAGAGCACGATAAGCGGGAATTATATAATAGCAAACCACGTGTGTGGCGCGATCCCATTACACGATTTTCTACGTCATACTGTTTACACCTGACTGTTGTGGAGAAAATGGGACTTAATCGTCGCTGTACGAACGTCGTTAATGTACTGACCGATGTGTATTTAAAAGCCATTAAAAATGACATTGCTTAATATTTAATGGCAGAACGCTTAATGAATAATGCTAGACGGCGGAAAGCCTTATAACCTCCGACGTATTAGCTAGCTAACGTGAATGAACAGGAAATTGCTGACTGACTTTTTACACCATAACCTGTTGATATTCATTTATCCAGCCGACCACAGCTACAAGGCGAGCAGAACGAAACAGCTAGCAATGTAACGCTAGTTACGACTGCAAATCGATATGTGTCAAAGAGGTTGGGTCAGAACGGTTTATAATCCATTATGGTTTTACAATGCTGCACTACATTACAGCTAGCAGGTTATATTAAGAATAAATGAATTATCAACCCAATTCGTGGATAAAATGGCTTAAACACGCAACGTTTATGACCGATTCATAGGACATGACACTTTCACCTAGGGGACAACGCATGCCTCGTGCCATGTATATTTTAACTAGTCGCGTTAATACACAATATATATTAATACAAAAGCTATATCAGAGAACACACGCCACTTAAAAAGGTTCTGCATAACCCAACGTTACAGCTACATCTGTTAGCTGGGTTGTAGTTTCAACTACTACGATAAAAGCAAATTCCCCTCGTTATAAATCATTCTTGGTCGCTTCGAGTTCATCGCTAACGATCCGCGAAACACGAGACGTATTCAAATTAGCTAACTGTGCAATTATTAGCCATCTGATCGTGTACCTGAACTTGAGATAGCCAACTAATGCCCCCACCTAAACGATGATAAATTACTTTCACTATTCAGTTTCCATTGCGATGAACTACTAAACTGACTATGGAATTGAATTGATTACCAGCTTCATAATCGTACGACAAACACCTTTATAATTTACCTTATAATAGCCCCTCCATCCAGAAAACCGCTCTCCCGGGAAGAATAACCCCTCCCACATAGCTAGCTGCTAGCGCGCTAGCCATCGCAACGAGGGCACAAGCACGTTAGCTTCCTGCACTCAACTCTGCCTGATTTTACTGGCAAAGATGACTATCCGACGCGCCACCACTGAATTTCATTCTTAAGTTAAACCACCCCCGAGGCTCACTTGCCGTTCGAAAGAGCGACACGGCTAGTTGGCCGATTTCCTATCTAAATGATTTTGCAGCGCGCCTAATGCTACTACAGTTTGCGTTAAGCTCACGCCACGGGCGCTGTTATTAGTGGGAGGCATGACTTCATTCAATCCCGGATCGGGCCTTCACTTTCAATATCGCTCCAGACACCCATGCATGACATGAGCTCTCGTGTCAAACGGCACCATCCTCTCAACTGCGAAAAATCTATAACTGCCTATGAGCGGTTTACTTACCTACGTTTAATCACTCTTCCCCTCCTTTCGTTTTAATTCCAGCAACAGTTAATTAGAATATAATAATAATTTCTTTTTATAGAATTCTACAAATATGAAGGCGAGTAAAATGTTTTGTGACTGGTACACAGTCAATAATTACCTGCCAAAAATTCCAACCCTTTGAATGAAAGAAGTGAGGCGTTTGCCAGAGCCTAGATTGAATTCAGTACCGTTGCTGCTAGTTGAGAATTTTCTGTGGCTAACGTTAGCCCTGTTCCAATAGAATGAGTATTGTTAGCTGCTAGTGGAAAAGGACCACTGATATGGGTTCTCCAACAATAATCACGGCACGCTATGTAATTTGTTAATCCGATTCATTTTACGAAATTAGATAGTCCCTTGATTTACAATTTAGTTCTTTACTGAAATATTTTATGCAGCGGGGTGGCTTAAGAGAATGCAAGCCTGCGCTTCTTCTCCTCTCAAGCAACAAACTCATAACCGGTTGAAACCGGTTCAGACTGGGAGATTCCATCTCGGTTTAGTTTTCAGCCGATGGCGCCGCGGAAAGTTTGGACAAACGTCACGCCCATCGTCGGCTACGATTGGCCCCAGTCCAATTACCAACCACCTAGGTGCCATTCTACAGGACGGAGTACTTGTCAATCAATTTCAATTCTTGCAGGCGCACACGCGACCGCTCCGCCCTTGGACGGAAAAAGAAGGCGGGATCAAAGTGAAACGAAGCCCTCGTTTCAACTATTCTGAATGGTACACAGTGCTGTCAATTTGTTGTTACCTAAATCCGCGTGTTAGTTACAATGAATCTGCAAGTTGCCAAGTGTCGTTTCTATTGGCTTAAAATACATGATTGGCATTTTGAAATGTAGGTTTCGCGATGTAAAATATAACGTGTAAAGAAAAACCCAAATTAATGTTAATAGATAGCGATATTATAAATAAAATGCAATCACATAACGTGTCTCATGTATCGCATTTGTCTGTGCTGTCCTAAGAACGCAGCTTATGCGAAAATAAAACCGCGCTCTTCAGTTCGTGGCGCTTCTAACCTGGTAATTTTCCACTTGCCGCGAAGGGGAGTGGTTGTATAGTAACGGGGTATGATAGGCGCATGGCACGAAGCAATAGCACACAAAGAAAACAGTCTCTTTCATGTAACATACGAAAGAAAATCAGCGTGCGTTTGAAAACACTCGGAAAGTGAAAAGTACTCAAATATTTTAAAGCGATAATTCGAAATATTGCAGGTTAAGTGCCCCTGTATTGGGCAAGGAACTGCGTGTGTTTTTTTTTTCTCGGTGGTCATGTGACTCAGCGCAACTTGATGGAAAAATACTGGACTGAAGAGACCAGCCACTGTAAATCAGTAGCCGTATTCTTATTGTGAATATGGTACATTTTAAGTTTATTTTGCAACTTTGTTATATCCTTTAGATATTCTACATATTCATTGTTAAATACTATCCCAGTAGTTTGTGCCATTTTGCCTCTCTAATTAAATAGCTGTATACCAATACCTGCATTTGTACTGTAAAATAAGTCAGTACGTATCTTTTAAAACATCATATTTGTCAATAACCTATAGGAAACCATTAACCACTGACATTTTGCCTGAATATTGGCAATAACAAAATGCTATAGTCTTTTTGCAGAATGCCTGCATCACAGACATACAAACTAGTTATATGGTATAACGTCATGAGAGAATAAGGTATAAAGAATTAATTCAACTAATTCAAATTTTAAGATCTTTTGGGTCTAACTGACTGCATGACTGGGTAAAAGGGTAGCATGTAGATGTAAATTAAATCGATCACGTATTTAAACGTTTTGTGGCTTGTTTCTATGGTGTTGTAATGATCGAGTTCCCGTCAACATTGAACTGTGAATTATGCTTTAAGCAGACCTACAACATGGAAAAACTGCACTTTATCCCAGAAACACTGAAGGAATGCCGTTCTACTAGTTAAACACAAGCACTTCGGTATTGTTTTTGTATTTCTCTTAGGAATATTTCGTATCGCTGTAGTTCATAAACACATTCTGTTCATTAACCTATTTCTATAGGCTACTAATTTTACTAACTTTTATATCACCTAATTTAAATAGGAACAAATGAAAATGACAACGCCTCTTACAAACCAAAGCAAGATTATTTTTCAGTAATCTAAAAAAGTATTCAATTCAATGTGTTATAATTGTTCATTTATGATATAGCTTCGACATTCATTCCACGTGCACATTTATCGCATTGCTGAAGGATAGACAATAGCTATACAATAATAAATTGCATATGTGAAATTTCCACCACACCCCATTGAGAATGCTGCCAATAGCCGATTCACTTCTCATCGTCACTGAAAGAGTATGTTTCATGGATAGCTATCAATTGTAGCCATCCAAGTTATCGTATCCTCGTTGTATAACTCTTCCATCCAGAAAACCAAATATTTATTTTTTTCCCATAAACTCAGGGCAGTGTCATCCTAGTGGAGCCAAAGTCTGCTGTCTGAACTCGAAAGTTAGAACCAACGAATAAGACGTTTTCTTGGGCAGTAACATTTTTCTGTGCTTTTCGTTGCTATTTACCGTTTGTGATGTTCTAGAACCAAGAATAAGACGCGAAAGCTGCACTATCAGCTTGTGTTGTATGTGTGATGATAAAGAGGTAGTCGGAAGGAGTGCGAGAGTGCAGCTGGACCTCGTGGCCGATAAAGCGCGTTCAGCAGCAGACGGGGAATTGCTGTGGCGCGGCAGGACAGGACAGTGCTGTCACAACGCGAATGGAAACGTAAGCATGCTGAGTGCACATAGTTACTACTTTGTATTTTTAAAATAGTCGAACGCTCGCTTCATCATTTGCATCTCCAAAAAACCAGGACTGGCAGAGAAATCTTCCCTCTGATTTAGGAGGTTTGCCCCTCTGTATGCACTGCTTTCCATTACAACTTAGGGATGTGTAATTCTTCGGGTACGGTACACAAAAAACTAATTAAACTTAATCTTGTGCATTCGTTGCCATTATATATAGGTCAGGACAGTTATTCACCCACAGTTTGTCTTTATTGCTTTGAAGACCCTTGAGTTTTACAGACATTTACAACCTTTATAGACTTCGGTAAACATTTGTTCCACAAATAAGCTTTCAGCGTGTTTGATATGTAAAACATGATCCCACTGATTCTAGACATTCTAGAAAAACAGGGATCCGCTGCTAAAATTACGCATCAGTTCACCAAAGAGAGCCCTCTGGCCAGCGTGTCAGTCTTTTCTTTTAAAAGGCTTGCCGATTATTTGCCACACACACACACGTGTGACAACAGAGGTAAGTTGTTCAGGATCGGACTGGTCGAATCCCGTTTCATCTGGTCCCGGCTGCCTATTTACATATATTATCGTTACATCAGAGACTGCCCTCACTCCCCCACCGTTTTGCTACTTTAGCTTTTTTATTTTCAGCGAGGAACTTAGTAGTGAGTAGTGTCTTTACCTATACACTAAGTATATCAACAGAAACGACATACAAAGACGTGTTAAATAATGCTTATCGATGGGGAAAAGATAAATAACCAGTTCCACCGAGTTGCAATTTAAAATAGGATGTACATGCTTTTAGCAGCTATATTTAAAATCTCTGGCAATAAAGATTAAGATGTATGACGTCGATCCGTATCTAGGAAATTTTCTGTTTCGAAAATGCCTGCCAATGTTGGGTGAACGGTCAGAGGTAAAGCAAATGTGTGTGTGTGTGTTTTTTTTTTTTAAAGAATATGGATAATCTCGGTCGATGTTCATTCTTAACCAGATGACTCAGTATGCCATGTATAAACGAATTCATCGTCGACCGACGTTACGTAACAACTGTAGTAACTGGACTTTAAAAAAACATGTAAAGAACTTGCGCCATCTAGTGATTGAAAGCGCACTGGTTTTTAATTACACCCTGCTAATGGAGGACGACTGTGGGAAGTTTATATATATAATATATACACACACAGAAAGGTAATTGAAATTTAATAGAAATCAAAATAAATTATTTTGAAATTAGGCCTACTATAATGGGTACTCTATATAGACAAAAGTTATGACAGCTGCCACTCTTCTGGGAAGGTTTTCCACAGGATTTTGGAGTGTGTCTGTGGGAATTTTTCCCCATTCACCAAGAAGAGCATTTGTGAGGCCAGGCACTGATGATGAACGTGAAGCCCTGACTCATAATCAGTGGAGGTCCTAGACCATATCAACTGGGAAGCCAGACTGGCGTCAGTTGTTCTGTTTGGGAGGGGGGGACAGCAGATGCATTTGATTTTAATGTCCTTTAGGTTTGGGTTTAAGCGTCAGAGCTCTGTGGGCCAGTGAAGTTCCTCTACACTAAACTCACCAAACCATGTCGTTATGGACCTTGCTTTGTGCACTAGGGAACAGTCATGGTGGAACAGAAAAGGGCCGCTTTCCCCAAACTGTCCCCACAAAGCTGGAAGCATAGAATTGTCAGAAATGTCTTGGTATGCTGAAGCATTAAGATTTCCCTCAACTGGAACTAAGGGGTCTAGCCCAATCCCTGCTAAATAACTCCATACCATTATCCCCCTTCCACCAAACTTTACAGCTGGCTGCCAGACAGAGAAATGTGATTAGTCACTCCACAGAACTTGTGTCCACTGTTCTAGGGTCCAGTGGCAGCGTGCTTTACGCCACTCCATCAGACACTTGGCACTGCGCTTGGTGATGTGAGGTCTGCATGCAGCTGCTCAGCCATGGAAGCCCATTCCATGAAGCTCCCAGCACACAGTTTTTGTCCTGAGGATTAATTCCAGAGAAAGTTTGCAACTCTGCAGTTACTGAGTCAGCAGAGTGTTGGTGACATGGTGAAAGGTGGCATGCATACTATGACAGAACCACAGTTAAACTGACTGGGCTCTTCAGAACGTCCCACGCTTGCACAAACATTCGTAAACCGGACTGCATGGCCAGGTGCTTGATGTTATACTCCTGTGGCAATGGGTCTGAATGAAGTGCTTGAATTCAATGACTGAGAGGTGTGTCCCAATGCTTTTGTCCATATAGTGCACCTTTCACCATGATTTCCTCTGAAAACAAGGAACCTCAGTAGTCGTGGCCTCTCTGGGATGTCAGTGGCTAGATTCTGCTCAAGATTAAAATGCCACAAACACAACATCCTGCTTTTACATTTGTGTAATAAGGGAATGCAAATTTACACAATGAGCACTATGACAGACCTAACCCTAGCTGTGGAAGCCTGATTCCCAAGGCATAGTAGACCTGCATCCTGTGCATAAAATTTCTGAGTTGGGATTTGATCTGGGAAACCTGAGGTGGCCCCTGACACTGACACTACTCGCCGACCCCCTCTCGTGCTTAAACAGAGGACACTAAGCTTGATTTAAGCAGTGTGGCCAACGTAGTGATTTTTTAGACCCCTTCAACGACCGTTTTTTTCTTTCAAAAAAAGTGACTAGTGAAAAATCTAACAACTTTTTGGGCAAAACTTTGCTGACAACAGAAACAGAAAAAAGTAACTGAGAACAGCTTCACTGGGAAATCAGCTCTATTTACATACAGCAGGGCCTATATGAGGACAGAGAGCAGGAGAGAAGCAAACCGATGTAACATCTCACACTAGGTAGAATGCAAATGCAACTCAATGACGCAACCAATACGCTAATTAGCGCATGTGTCATCTAGCAACATTTAGCGAGTTTTCAAACAAGCTTTGGCTACTTTCCATTGAAGGTAGCAACATCGGATTTAGGCACCACGTTGCTAAGAAGTAGATTTTAGCATATTGCTCCTAGTCCCCTTTAATAAAGTATAGTATAGCACAGATGAGTCCTGCAAGAGACAATGAAACGTGCCTTGATGATCAGTATTCAGGCAACGTAAGGAACCTCTTGCAAAAATTCCACTAGGTTTTAAGAACTATTAATAAGGTAATGCTGTTCTTAAATGCATATAAGATATAGCCTGCTCTATGACATTGACGACATTTCCGCGAATCAAACAGAAAATAAGTGCATTCAGAAACACACGTAGCTATTTAGTCAGATAATTTGTTTGCAAGTTATAAATTTTACTTTTGATATTGCTTTTTTGCTTCAGTGAGTTTTATTTTCTCACAGATTTTAAAAAAGTGTTGCTTGATAATATTGGCACAAATCTGATTCCATGAAAAAAACTGACAGCTTTACTCTGCGCTGGAGAGTATCAGTCAAGTATGTTTCATAAATTTTTAATTAACCCCAAAAATGGAAGTGTGGAGCACCTAGTGGCCTGGTCCTGCCCGGAACCCAGTGCTGAGTAATAGTATACTGGGCATTGTCCTTGTCGTAGAGACTGTGGCAGGAGGCTGAAGACCAGAAGCTCAGGCCATTTGTCACTGTTCCACATCTGGAACTGTCAGGCTCTAGCTGCTGCGTGTATCTGCCTGGGTAATCTCTGCTGCTCCAGGCAGCTATAAATTAACCCCTGTGTCCTTAGTGGGTGCCTTTCAGTTGGACAGATGCTCCCTGCTCCGTGTCTGTCGCTGGCCATCACCAAGGACAAAAGCCTTTTGTATACCTCAGAGACCCCAATATTACAGACAAAGAGTCCCCAGTCGCATTCACTATCCTCGTTTTTTTTTTCTTCTTCTCCTTCATGCTCCTTCCTTTAGGAGACACGTGGTGCGAAGAGGGGACGCTGGGAATGTCAGATTTAAATGTGGTGAATGCTCAACGTCTCATGAAGGGAAGGGATGGAAAAGTGGGAAGAGAACCTGCCACTTAACGCCCCTGCTCCTGTACCTGCTGGAGGTCCCATCCACAAGCACCCTGCAGCAATGTGAGATGTCAGCATAGAAACTGAGACCAGAGCACCATTTTATGTTTAACTCATTTCTTAATTTATTGGTGTGCATTTGTGAATAATATATATATTTTTTGCAAACTGCATCCTGGTTCTTCTGTGTTTCTCATTAATTCTTCCTTGCTTTATAGAACTCCAGTCCTACTTCTAGGAACCAAACTGTCCTAGCTGTGCACTTCACACCTGCAATATTTTCTATAACATCTGTAGAGGTGGTGGGTCCAAGCAACTAGAGGAGGCGGGACTAAGACATCCTATTGGTTGGTCCCGCCTCCTCTAATTGGTTGGACCCAACTCCTCTCCAATCTGATTGGGTATCTCCCTGAACCAATCATTTTCACACATACCCTCAGAACATTTTTGTGTAAGTGAAACTCCATGAGTGAACATTTATACCCTTCATGAAAATTATTGTCCGTTAACGGTGTCAGACTCCTGACAGAGGCAGCCAGGTTTTGGGTGAAAATATCCTGTTACTTAATGGAATTCATTATGCCATTGATCTTTAACAAGAGCTTGTTAATGGCTTAACAAGTGTGGATCACAAAAGAACCCCAGAGCACACACCCAGTGTATTCTTCTTCCCGTGACTCTTGGCAAGGTTCAGTCACTCGGTTCTTCTCTGGAAGGCCCCCTTTCATACTGCCGTTCCAAATAGCTAGTTGACATGGAGTCGACTGTAAAACAGTCTATAAATTGAACATATCTGGTATTCTAAAGGTCACCTTAGGCTTTTAAAATGTTGCTTATAGCCCTTGTAAAGTGATGTTTATCACCAGCAGCTGATACAAAGTTGTCTGAGTATGAAGCTGTTGGTGGATTTAGTATATGGCTAGGCTCAGTCGCAGGAAAATAAGCCATAAAAATGCACATTTAAAATGTTTAAAATGATCATTTTAAATACATGTTTAGCGTAAACATCTGAAGTGCTGACTAAACTCAAACATTCCGTAGTACCGTATGTGTCAAGAAGTACCAACAATCATGGCTTTGTGTTATGCAGTGTAATCCTATTATATTCACATCATCCGCGATATACACCATGAAATACACGAGGGAGAATATACACGGTCAGCCATAACATTACCACCACCTGGTATGGTGTAGGTGCCCCTTCACCTCCAAACAGCTCTGACCCACTGAGGCAT
>JABFDZ020000066.1:7845206-7855218 GCA_019775955.2 Pollimyrus isidori | reverse complement strand
ACTCTGATTGGTCTGTGGCTACGCAGCCTCTATACGCACCAAGCTATGATGCACTGTGTGTTCTGACACCGCTCTATCATAGCCAGTGTTAACTTTTTCTGCAATTTATGCTACAGTAGCTCTTTTGCGCGATTGGCCCAGACGGGCTAGCCCAGGGGTGTCAAACTGCAGTCCTGAGGGGCTGGAACACTGTGTAGCTTAGTTCTTTCCTATTCTGCCACAAATGATTCAGCTCAAGAGCTGTATGGAAATTAGCACAAGGAGTTGAATCAGATGTGAGGGTAAACCAAAAACTTTACAGGGCCCCGGGACTGGAGTTTGACACCCATGGGCTAGTCTATCCTTCCCTTGTGCATCAATCAGCCTTGGTTACCCATGACCCCATCCCTGGTTCACTGGTTGGCCTTGCTTGGATTATTTTTGGTAGGTACTGACCACTGCATACCCGGAACACCCCACAAGATCTTCAGGTTTGGAGATGCTCTGACACAGTCTTCTAGCCATTACAGTTTGACGCTTGTCAAAGTTACTCAAATCCCCAGGGTAATAATACAGAGGGCACATTTTTAAGCAATGTTGCCAGGCAACGCTGCTCACAAATGCTGTTTGAGCATTTTCCCACGAATATTAGGTAACATTTTTCTATTTGAAAAACTTCTGGTTGGCAGTGGGATAATTTTTGCAACCACCCAGATCAAGACGTGACTGTTCACTTGCCTAATATACAACGTAACCCTTGGAAGGGACCACTGCAACGAGATAATTGGTCAGTGGTTTTAATGTTATGGCGGATCGGTGCATATTCTTAGTATAATAAGGGTAGTAGGCTTTCGGTAACTGTAAGTATGATAAATGAGAGATATTTCGACACACTGATGATGGCGAACATGTTTTTCTTTATTCATAAGGTTGTTACCAAAGCGAGTGAACAGCAAAATATTTTAGTAGTTTATTATAGTCTAGTATTTACAAGAGGAAATATTTGAACTGCTGCCGATGGAAATTCCGTGTTTAATTGATTCAAGTATTACTTAGCCCATCTGCGGTGCTTAATAATTGCCAGTGTCAGAAACGTCTTCCGGTGGGAGGGGAGGGCTCGGGTGACCCTAACCCTTAGTTAATAACGGTGGCAGAAAAACGCCTTTTTCGGACTCGCCAAGCTGTTTCCCAAACTCATCTAGAGCCATTTTAGTACGATACGGTAATGTAATTCGTTTACTTATACATTGCATATTTGTTACTCGGTATTTAGTCAGACTAGAAATTAGGGACATTTATTAGAATTCAGTGTTTAGACAATGTGCGGCTGGTGTGACCGCGGTCTGAGCTTTCGTGCAGCAAGTAGCTTTCGCAGGATTTCTCCATGTAAAAGCTGGACTTCCCTGGGGATTCTGTAAATCATTATCAATTAGACTGTTATCATAACGTTACCAAACGCAATTAGCACCTCCTTTAATTTCTCTTTCCAGTGGATTTACTAATTTTCAGGAGTGTGAATTCCCAGCGCTCGAAACAGCGGCATGGTGGCATTTCAGTTGAGTGATTTTTTTTTATTACTTCTTAACGGCATCGCAAAAATTTGGAAATTATGCTGCTTTTATTTTTCCAGATCTTTGTGCTTCGAGTTTAACTTATACAGTGCATGCATGCAAATAAATTGAAACCCTGTGGTTGTAACATTATTTAGGATTTTTTCATGGCAGACTTCTTGTATTATTGGTACTTTAGGTAGTTTGGTCTAGGTTTGCCCACAAGGAAGGTGTTTCTTTCCCTCATATCTTGCAGTGAGGCCACGAAGCCCCGAGGTAGCGTCGTAGAGGAGAGGGGCGTGAATCCGAACAAGAGCTTTCGGGTGTTCGTCCGACTGTGTCCCGAAGAGCGGCGGGACCCCTCGACAGGTATGTGCGTCACCTCATTGAATAAAGGTGTTTACAAGACATAAGAGTTGCATTTTTCTTGAGCTATTGACAAAGTTTGGTTCTGTAGAATGGCACGCTTTGCAGAAAAAAATAATGTTTTTAATGTATGTATGCATCTTTATTCTTTATACCACCTGCATAAAAAGTGCTGGTTGTGAATAGACTAAGAGACATTGGAGAATTGGTGCTCATTTACTGGGAGTGTTAATTCTTATTGGTAAACATGAACACACAAGAGATGCATGTGGTGGTAGATGGTTAGCACATTTGCTTCAAACTTCTGAGACAAGGGTTTGAGTCTCTACCCTGAACAGGACAGGAAGGTCCAGAAGTGGAAGACATGTGTTTAATCTAAGAAATTGTAATAAACGTTAGCTATTGCTTATTTTCTTTAATAACCATCCAAACACAGTATTAAAGCGTGGCAAACTTATGTAAGATAGATTTTGTAATATATTGGTTACAGGTTTGAATGTTATTTAAAAACATTTTCTCACAGATGAACCAAGGGGATTTATAAAGGTGAAGAGACCCAATCAGGTGGTGGTTAACACAGGAAGGGTGAGTGAACATGAGGCTGGTGTTTCAATGTGGTGATTGGGTAGGTGACCTTGAATTTTGACGAGTGACAGATTGAGCAGCCAATCAGTAATGAGGAAAAGACCAGGTCTGAATGGGCTGAATGAGAGTTGTAGCGACTATGAATCTGAAGTGAAGTGCTGTTACTTCCTTTTGAGCAGACCAGTCATTTAGACGTGCATCTACGGCAGCATGATTAAGTAGGAATCATTAGCAGTGTTTCTCAGCCCATGCCCCAGAGACCCCAGGCAGTCTACATTATGAAGGTAGCTGGGATGGAGCAAAAATGTGGACCTTCTGGAGGTCCTCATGGTCCAGGTTGGGATACACTGATTTATGGATCATCTCTACTTCAGAATATAAATCTCTAGAAAGTGATCCTGTTAGACTCTCCCTTTTACAGCGCGATTTATAGCCTTATTCTTAGGCACCCACAAGAGTGCTTTTCGTCATCCGTAACCTTACATCCTGAATCCAGGGCCACCCATCCCAGACTCTGGAGTTTACTACCGTTTGGGACGAGACGGCCACCCAAAAGGAGGTTTACGAATCGGCAGCCAAGGTAATCCACACTTCCTTCTTCCGGTGCTCAGGAGATGCCCTGAATTCACAGGTTGTGACTAGCGTCCACCTGTTCTTATTGGAAGTGCATAGTTTTGTGGGAATCCCATTGATTTGCCCGTGCTTTACTATAGCATAGAGCACAGCTGGTGCCAAAGACAACAATCTGTAATTCAGTGTTATTTATTACATTTATAATGATATTATTTTTTAAGCACTTTAAAATGGTACATATTTGAATTTTAATTAATTAATAAAAATTAATCAGTTAATGTTCATTCAATGGGGTATTGCTGCTGCAGGTTAGATGAGATATTCTGCCAAATGTTTTCACAAAAGATGAATAGATTGATAGAACAGTTGCTTATCAAGGTAAGGCCATGGATCTGATGAATCCTGCTCCAGAAGATTTAGTGACACACAGCATTCCAGTACATCAGTCACGTGATTGACGTCTCCTTGGACTATGAGGAGGACTTGGGCAAATTTAAGAAGCAAATTTCACAATTCAGAATTTTCGCCCAGTCACGTAGAAAGACATTTAAGTAGAGTGCGATTATAGGTTGAATCACCAGGGTAAAACAGCAGCGATGCCCTATGGATTTGAACAAACATCCCGACTGCAAACGCTTAACCGAGGCTCACCGTCGCCCGCATGATTCTACCGCCGCTGCCGCCCCCAGCCCCTGGTGGAGTCTCTGCTGCACGGCTCCAACGGCTGCGTTATTACCTACAGCTCACCGGCCAGCGGGGGGTCGTCACACAGCCTGCTGGGAGATGGCGGCGTCGCTGGCGCCCAGCGGGGCATTGTCGGCAGGGCCGCTGAGGACATTTTCAGCTGTATCCCTACTTTTCTGTGTCCTGGGTACGAGGGTGGGGCTTCCCACTGCAGTAAAATCATGGGAGCCAAGGCAGGTCGTTATCGTAATGGAGAGAAATTGGCAAAGACATTATTAATGACATTGTAATTCATTGCAGATCATTTTAAACTAGAGTAGATCAGCCATGAGTTTTGGGCTCTCTATGCTATTTTGATTTCTATGTTTCAGTATTGCAGTATTTTTTTTATTGCAGGTTAGATTGTGGAACAAGTATTGTAAAGCTGTTGTTTTTGAAAGAGCCTAACCCACTTGGATCACAGAGATGCTGTTTTTTATGTCCTTCACAATGCCCCCCCCTGTAGGAATAGTGTTCAGACCCTTGACTTTCTTGAAGCCCCAGAAGCCCTGAACTGCAAGATCAGAGTTTCCTTCATCCAGGTTTCCAATGAGAAGATATATGATCTTCTGGTTAGATCTCACCTCTACTCAAAAAAGAATTCTTAGCCATTTTTTTTCTTGCTTTCCTCACGGAAGGCTATGCTGGTGAAGCCCGTTTGCTTCCTTTACAGGAGAGCCAGTCTGCGGAAGTGTGCCGCATCCGTGAGGGAGGGGGCGCCGTGCTGCTGGAGGGGCTGACGGAGGTGGAGGTGGGGTCTCCCCAGGGGGTGCTGCAGCTGTACCGGCGTGGGGCCGGAAACCGTCAGTCAGGTGTGTGATTCGTACTGACAGATTCCCTTGAGTTCACAGTGAGAAATGGGAGTTGACTATTGAGAAAGAGGCGCACATCTTTTAAGGCAGGCCTAAGGTCATCCGACTCGGGGCTTAGACAGGCCATCTGGCATGCCAGTCATAATTCCGGTGGGCCTTTGGGTACGTGGGCCAGCAAAGTTTTTTTGTTGAGGGACCCCCCCCAGTTGTCAAAATCTACGACTTGGTTAAATTTATTTTGGGAGAAGCCCCTCCAATTCATTGATTTTATTGTTGGGACCGCCCCCATTGCTTGGCAAATTTTCCCATGGTGCCATGGAGGACCCCAAAGTCCAGGGCCATTGGCCATTCATTAGAAAGGTGCTGCTTCATAGCCCATGCTTTTTCAGTAAGCCAGCATAACTACAGCAAAAATATCAGGTCATTGCAGTGATGGTTATAGCTGTTCCTGTGTTCTCCTCATTAATAGGTGCTTCCAGGGGTGATTTTGCTGGCAAAAGCCACATTATTTTTAACATCACCGTAGCCATGCAAATACCCAAGGCTGAGAGCGGTAAGGCAGACGACTTCTTCGCTATCGCTAGCTTTAATCGGGTTACATGCACTGTGTTTAATATTGCATGTGTGGTACCTTGTTTTATTTTTGGCATGGTGGGTATATTACAGTGTGTGGAACAGGAATTAAACTGTGTATTATCTGCTGTGTATTTACTTTAGGTCAGGAGGGACTTTTGACTACTTGCACGTTAACACTGGTGAGCCTTTTAGTTGGATGTATTTTTTTGAAAATTAATTGTGATTATTGTCCTTCACAATTAGGGCCGGGGTGGTGTGGTGACTCTGTGATTGGAACTGTTGCCTTCTGGGCACTGGGTTTGAGTCCCTGCCACAGCTCCATGTGTGTAGAGTTTCTCCTCCTGTCGTCATGGGGTTTCCTCTAGTTTCCCTCCTCCCGCAGTCCAAAAATAGGCTGAGGTTAAGTGCAGTTACCAAATTGCCCATAGGTGTGCCTGTGTGAGTGAATAGTGTATGTGTGTGCCCTGTGATGGGTTGGCGCCCCTTCCTGGGTTGTTTCCTGCCCTGCGCCCGTACCCTCCTGGTTAGGTTCCGACCCCCCCCCCCCCCCGTGACCCTGAATAGGACATGTGGTTGCAGAAAATGGGTGGACAATTAGGTCGTGATGTCTGCAGTTTGGTTCTGTCTAAATGTCTCATCAGCCCATCTCTTGTTCCCAGGTGGACCTCGCCAGCTCAGCCAAGGTGTGAATGGCTGACGTCCCACAGATGTATTATGGAAAGTTCATCTGCAGATCAAAGTTTTAGGGTTTTTTTTTCTCTTTATCAACAACAGACACATTGTGAATGATCTCAGAATGATCAAAGCATCTATTGAAAAGATTATTTTAAGGATGTTATGGAAGGTGTGGTCCGGGTGCATCATTTTGGGGAAGATTAGCCTGCTCTTGTTCATCCCACCAGACTGAGGATCTACATGCATGAATGTCGTGCTGATCTCCATCCTTGCAGGTGCCCCCGCGCTCTGCTCCCATTCCAGATGTGAGGAGAGGTTTGCAGGCAACTCCGCAGAACGTCCAGGAAGTCAAGATGCTCAAACGCTCCCTCACAATATTTGGAAATGTAAGTCAAGTTCTCACGGACACCTCATCATACCCCGTGTTTCATCTCTCGCTATTTGAACCATTGCCCTGCGCACCTATTCACCTTAACTCTCATAAAACTTTTAAACTTCTGGCCTGTATGATTTATAACCATTAAATCTCACCAGAGGCATCAAGGCTAAATGTCTCCATCCTTCATTCTGTACCCCAGCGCCATGGTAACCGTGAGCCAACAATGATCCCGCAGTGTAAATTCTTTCCCGTTCTTAACGGATGAGCTCTCCAGTGTGTGCACCTTCTGCAATTCGAGGAGATGCACTGCATACCTGAGAGAGCGTATAGAAAAGAACAACTGAAGTCACCTTCTCAGCAATACCACTTCAGTTCTTCTCAAAGGAGATGGATTTAACCAAACTATGTCGAGGATTAAAGGCAAACTTTTAGCTATAAAAACTCTTGACTGGTCGGTTAAAGGTTACTGGATATGGGAGGGGCTAAATGGTGAAGGAATGAGCCAAAACGAGAACAAATTAATAATACGTATTAATAATAAATAGATATTAATAATAATAGATCCCCGTGTGGCAATTGTCTTTGCGCCTCCCTCAACTTGCTCTTTATGGAGTAAGTTGTCCGCGAAAGGCAGCCACTTGTAGCAGCGCCCAGGGAGCTGGGGGTTAAGGGTCTTCTCCAACGACCCACAGATGTGCTGAGGCTGGGTGCGAACCTGCAACCTCATGACTACAGGCATACGGGCTTAGCCCACTGAGCCACACACTGCCCCAAATTGCATAGATGGCCATTCTGCAGTTATTGTAATATAATGTAACTCCAAAAAGAATGTGTGTTTATGCAAGTTAATCTCCATATTGTTAATACCTGAATGTGTTGCCAAACAGTCAATAAGGCCAGGGTGGTGTGGTATACATGGATGGTCTCGCGTTCAGGCTGCGTTGGGCGCGAGGTGCCAGCTTTCCACTCCACACCAAACATCATTTCCCGTTTTAGGTGATTTTTGCCCTCAGCACTGCGGGCCGTGGGCACGTGCCGTACAGGGAGTCCAAGCTCACCAGGATTTTGAGAGACTGGTGAGGATGCCAATCTCCCCTTGCTGCATCTGAGCTGAAGGCATGCCCGCCTGCTGCCTATTTTCAGCTATGGCCATGCATGTCACATGATTTCTGGTAGCTTGGTGTATATTGATTGACTAAGCACCCACCCTTGCTTACCCACCTATCCATGCATGGTTAAGTTTAGGGGGAGACTGCCGGACATCCCTGATTGTGACTGTGTCTCCCAACCCGTCCTGTATCTCCGAGACGCTGAGCAGCCTGCAGTTTGCACGCTGCGCCATGGCTGTCCCCAGCCACCAGGTTCGCTGCTGCCCCCTGCAGGTAAGGAGACTAATGCCCCCACTCACTCAATGCTGCTGAACACTAATGCTACTTACGTGCATTTTTCTAACCATTTATCCGGCTGACCAACGTTTCTTGTCCCAGTCCTCAGACTCCCAGACAGTCTGCATTTTTGCTTCTTTCCAGCTCTTGACATACCTGTACCAGCTGTTCACTGTTCTTGGTTGTTTGGTTCGGACGTGTTGTGAGCTGAAGGGGAGCAAAATGTGCACTGGGACTCACTGACGGCCGGGATGAGAAACACAAAGATTATTAGCAGAAGGGACAGGGCACCCTGGATGGGATGCCAGTCCGTCAGTCACGGCGCACAAGGCAGGGGGCACCCTGGATGGGATGCCAGTCTGTCACAGGGCACAAGGCAGGGGGCACCCTGGATGGGATGCCAGTCCATCACAGGGCGCAAGGCAGGGGGCACCCTGGATGGGATGCCAGTCCGTCGCAGGGCACAAGGCAGGGGGTACCCTGGATGGGATGCCAGTCCGTCACAGGGCACAACGCAGGGGGCACCCTGGATGGGATGCCAGTCCGTCACAGGGCACAAGGCAGGGGGCACCCTGGATGGGATGCCAGTCCGTCACAGGGCACAAGGCAGGCGGCACCCTGGATGGGATGCCAGTCCATCACAGGGCACATATACTCTCACACGGCAGTTTGTTTAACTGCATGTTGTTGGACTGAGGTGTGGGAAACCCTTGCAAAACGCACTAAAACTGATATTTTTCTCTGTGGAGCTGGATGTTTTCTAAATCTTTGCGTTCCCAAATATAGCCTGTTTTTTTTGTTTTGTGTTCGTTTTCCCAGGTGTACGGTACAAAGACGGCAGAGAAGCCCAAAGCCGGCCAGTGCAGACAGGCCACACGGCTGGGTGCCTTGATGGGCAAGAGGGTATGGTGAACGACTCCTACCCCCACGTTCTGCTCAGTTTCCCAGTTGTTGAATTTGCGACACCCCCTCCCCCTCAGCCCCACTTAAACAGTCACAGCTGTGTTTGTACTCTGAAAGCTTTCCACCTCCTGATTGAAGCTTTCGTGAATGGTGCCTCGCTCCGCCATTAAACCATGCGGTGATGACCATGCCCCAATTATGTCACTTTATTTGAATTTTTTCACCTCAGTTCCTCGTCTCCCAAGGCTACCAGGGTCAAACTTTTCACCACTTACGGCAAAGGTGAAGGGGAAAGGCACTGAGGGGGGGTGGCATGGAGGAGACGTGGCTGGGGCAGTAATTACTCAGTGGGGGAGAGAATTTATAAGTTTGCATTCAAGCTGTGCCAGTTATATTCTGGGATGCACCATCGCAGTTCTTTTAGTGGTGTTTTAACTAGCAGTGTTTTTACTCATTTACTACTGCCAGTCTGAGGAGCTGTGGGCTCTCCCTAAACTGGGATGTGTGAATAACTGTAGATCCAAGCAGGTCTGTTTTTCGGCAGCGAGTCGCCCCCCCCCCCACTCCTACAGACCTGCTGTCGGGTAAATCAACATCCCTAAATTTCCTATAGTGTATCCAGGTTGTCTCCTGACTTGCGCCTATCTGTGTGTTACAAACCTCCTGACGTTCTATTGGATGGATGAACAGATGGATGGATGGATGAATAGATGGATGGATGGATGAACAGATGGATGGATGGATGAACAGATGGATGGCCATGTTGTATTCCAGGAGTCTTTATTTACGTTGAAAGCTACTGCCACAAATACAATAATCTGGGGAGCTACAGGTTGGATACAAGATTATTTTGAATTGAGGGCAGGTGGGCTGCCCCCAAGAATGCGATGAAATACAGTGAAGCTCCCTTTAGTACCCCAGTGTACCAAAAGCACATGTATATAAGCAAGTCAAAAAATCAAATGAATTGAATTGATCCTAGTTCTAAAAACTGTGCGACTCCTACTAGCTCTCAGGTCGAGAGAGAAGTACATGCCTGTATTTGTCTTCTGTAGAGGGCTCTTTCTAAATCAATGTGGCTCTGGCTCCCAGGTTAAGCCTTAAATTGCATGTTGTTCTGTGGGGTCCACAGGTTCTTCCTCAGACTTCCCTGCCCCCCATCCAGCACACGCTAGCGCCACCCTCTGGGCATGGCTGGAAGCGCTGCGACGAGCCAGATCACAAAGTTGTGCTGCCCCAGCTAGAGGCAGGAGGAACACAGACCATGTGGTCGGCGAAGGCATCCAGGCCAGGACAGGAGAGGGAAGGTGGAGCCACCGTGAGCAGGGGGCCAGGCGAGAAGGGGGGCGGAGCCACCGTGAGCAGGGTGCCAGGAGAGAAGGGGGGCGGAGCCACCGTGAGCAGGGGGCCAGGCGAGAAGGGGGGCGGGGCCACCGTGAGCAGGGTGCCAGGAGAGAAGGGGGGCGGAGCCACCGTGAGCAGGGGGCCAGGCGAGAAGGGGGGCGG
>JABFDZ020000066.1:7817407-7844750 GCA_019775955.2 Pollimyrus isidori | reverse complement strand
CCCCCCCCCCCCCCCCCCCCCCCCCCCCCCCCCCCCCCCCCCCCCCCCCGCCCCGGCGGCCGGGCCCCCCGTGCGCTGGTGGCCACGCGAGCAGGAGGGGGGCGGAGCCAGTGTGAGCTGGCGGCCAGGCTCCCAGTCTCACTTGAGCAGGCTGGCGGGTAGCCAAGCAGTGGAGCCTAGCGATCGGGAGAGGCAGGCCAGGCCTGAGGTTCTCCACTCCCCCCGCATCTCCTCAGACTGCCTCCCACCCCCGCCTGCACCCTCTGCCACAGTCGCCGCCCCTCTCATGTCCATGGACTGCCCCAACTGTAACCGGGAGCGGAAAATACGGCAGGAGTACGACCGATACATCGTCCAGGCCCGCCAGGACAGGGATGGCCTAAGCCAGCGTGTGCAAGAACTGGAGGCCTGTCTTCAGAGGAGGGAGAAGGCAGAACCTCCACTCATCTCAGGAGCAGCGGGAGCCTGGGGTGCAGCAGGGACCCAGACCGGGGAGACGGCAAATGTCAACGAGGTAGGAGGTGAACCAAGACACTGAAAGGGGGCGCTCTGTATCACAGGGAGTGAAGAAATGAGGATGAACACAGCCAAAGTCAAGAGAGGCATTCTGGAACTTTATATAGACATGAAACGGTACGAAAGCTTAATGATTGTAATGACCAAAATAATTACGGTGGTTATTATCACAGTATTGTTAAAACGTGCTGAAAATGTTTAGAAAGAATTGACGCACAAACTGACACAATTTCACCAAGTTTTATATTGAAAGCCATAAATAAAATTAGCAGCACTCTGCGTGTCTTGTTTGAATGAACATTAAAATAACACGGGCAAAACCTTGTGTAAACACATGAAAGCGAATCAAATGTGCATTAATATTAAAAACCGCCAGAGCACTGTCACAGTTCAAAACATGCAAGTTGGTTCAAACTATGTACACTGGTGTGTTTCGATTTGTCTCCTTCTTCTGCTTTGACTCAGCCGGAGTCGATCAGCGGCGGAGGATTCGTGCTTTCGCTGCGAGATGACACTGTGAGCCAGGGGGGAGCACCTGGGGGGGCAGGCTGTCCTGCAGGCAGCATGAGCAGCCGGGCGGAGAAGCACAGAGAGAGCGAACACCTCCCAGTGAGTGCCGCAGTGGCGACCAGACCTCTGACCATCCCCAGCCCGGTCACCTTTGTATTCGTACGCTCATCTCACTGGGAGCACTAACACTACTGATAAATATGACCTTCAACAAGGTGGACAGCAGAATGCTCACTAGATTTCCAGAAATGGCCGAGAGATCCAGTTACAGATGCTGCATTTTAGCAGAATTTCAGTCTAATTTTTGGCATAGCTGTGATGGACAAGGAGGTGAAGGTGCCCTCAGGAAATCATCTGAACAGAGTAACGCTGCCTTTGAGAGTGATTAAAATCCTTATTATAATTTCTGATTTACTCAACCATAGAAAATCAGAGTACCTCTAAGACAAGGCAGCCAGTCTCTTTAAACCTGCTTCTGTCAGTGGGGTTTGATTATTCTCTCTCTTCCCTTTGATTAGTCATGTAGGAGTCACCTCGCTAAGGAAGTAATTATTGGAGGATGTGTTCTTCTTAAACCCCTTTGCTGTCCTTCAGGAGGGCCTGCAGGGGGAGCCGACGGTGCTGCGGGGCCAGTGGGGGGAATGTAGCCGGAGGGAGGAGGTGCTGGCTCGCCAACTGCAGGAGCAGACGGACCTGGCGGTGCTGGAAGCCCAGGATCTCCGGGCCTTTTTGGAGAGGGACCGGCTGCGACTCCGTAGCCTGGAACTCCAGAAGGTACCGGAAGGTGGGAGTTTGGTGGGAAACTCCATGACTACCTACTGCAGGTTATGGAAGGAAGAGTCTAGGTGTGGGAACGGAGTTAGCGCGTAGCATTGGTACATTTTTGTTCTCCTATTTCAAGGAGACCCTGTCCCTGGAGCTGGAAGATGTCAGAGTGAAATATGCGAGATTCCAAGAGGAGGCTGCATTGGTCGTGGCTGACCTGCAGAGGGAGAAGGTGCTCATTTATTCAGGCAGAACATCTCCCTCCACTATCAGTAGACAGAATCCATCTCTCTAACCCAGTGGCATGTTCTATTGGCTAATCAGTTCCTCTTAGTCTTTCCTTGAATCTCTCCTGAAATTCTGCAGGATGACCTATTGTCACAAATAGAAGAAAGAGAAAAGAGTTACGAGAAGGTAAGCTTATTAAATGATGTCATTTTAACAGTAAAACAAACACTAAATGTAGCCAGACTCTGTGGTACGAACTGAAACCCCGTGCGGGTTGTCAGCATGCAGTGCTGGGTCTTGTCCTGCAGGTGGCGTTGGAGAACACGGACCTAAGGTTGAAGGTGGACGCTCTCCTAGGCGAGTTGGGACCAGGTGGCCCCCCAGACCCCCGCAGCCCACACAGGCTGCACACTAGCACCGAACTGCTGGTTTTCTCACACCATGTGTCCCACTGCTACTCAAACACTCAGTGCCCAGGCAGGTCACTTGGATTGTTACTTCCTATTTGAATATCGTTCATCTGCTAGGATAATTATAAGTTAATGACAGTGCTGGGAAGGTTACTTTAGAAATGTAATAGGCTACAGATTACTATTACCCTGGTAAGTATGCAATAAGTAATGTACCGATTTTGATTACTTCATTACAGTAATGCAACTTAAAACATTTGATAACTTTTCTGACAAGTGTTTTAAACTGGACAGTAAAGCTGAAAAGTCTCAGTAGCTTTTCTGACCCACGGAATATGACAAAAGAAAGCATTTAAAAAAAAGTCATCCTACAGAATAACCTTCCTCTTCTCATTTCTCTCACACCATCCACGATCATCTGATTTTCCATTATTTCTTATGGGAAAATTCGCTTCGATATACGAGTGCTTTTGATTACAAGCACATTTCCGGAACGAATTATGCTCGCAAACCCAAGGTACCACTGTATTTGGAAGTAACCCCCCTTGTAATTACCAACATTTTGATTTTCAATTACATATCTCAGCTATACAACTATAATTTTAATTAAACTTTAATCGTTACATGTAACCTGGTACTCCCCAGCACTGCCTGTAATTGTTCTGTCTAGCAAATATTTTTGAACTTTGTCTTTGGATTCAGTAAAATCTGTTGAATTTATTATTTGTTGGGTTCCTTGGCCAACAGATTACTGTATCCAAAGTGCAGCCGGAATCGCTGTGGAGCCCGTGGTGACGAGCGATTCTGATGGCAACCTGCTGGCCACAAAAGAGATCTTCAGGCAGCTGTGAGTCCCCTGTTTATAATACCAGCTGACAAACGGAATCCGATAGTTGCCAAGAACCCGGGCCTCTCATTTCCTGTTTGGTTCCTTCGTACGGTTGCCAAACTGTCACAGTACTTCCCTTGCTAACTTATTTTTCTACAATGCCAAATTTTATTTTTAATGACAGTGCTAGAAAACACGAAGCAGGCGTGTATGCAGAATCAAACCAATGAGTAAGCAAGATGATTACCAACGGTGGCAGTGATTACTCTCCGGGTCCTCGGGACCTTATCCGGTCCATGTTTTTGCTCCCTCCCAGCTCCCTGTAATGTGTGCTGTCTGCAGGTCCCTGAGAACTGCATTAGAAAACACTGATAAGAACTATCTGTCTGATGCAGAAATTACTTAATGGGCAAAGCTTGCAAGGTTCTGTTGAAGTTGCTTGTTCTCCTCATAGTCAGGTGGGTTCACTCCCAGTTCGATCCTTGGAGACCCACAGACGGTCCACATTTTTGCTCCCTCCTAGGAGGACCTGTCTGGCAGGGAGCTTGAAGGAAGCAAAAAATGAAAAACATGGACTGGCTGCGGGTCCCTGAGAACTGGATTGGGAAACTCTGGTCCAAAAATATGCAGTTAAGGTGGACTGGTATGCTTTAGTATGAACAAGGGATGATAGTAGGATTTCACACTCAGTCCCCTGGAGATATATGGACCCCCCCCCCGCCCCCCTCCCACAGGTCTCCCATGGGGTTCCCCCATGATAAAATTTGCATAATGTAAATGTGAGCAAAAAGACAAATCACTAATAATAATTTTTCAGGGGAGCTGAGGCAAAAAAATATGGTATTGAACTGCCTATGGTACCGAAGTGTGCGTGTGTGCATGCATGGATTAACATGCCCCCCACAATGTGACTAAAAGCCTGTTATTTTAATGTTGTGGGGACTGTTTTTCAGATCCAATGAAAATGAATGCAATCAAAAGACTGAAAGATGCCAAAAGTCTCATTTAGTTTGGTTGCTCATGGTTAAATTTAGGGCGCGGTAGGGATTAAGGCCATCATGTTGGGATTAGAGTTGTCCCCATAGTAATGAATGGAGAGTCCCCACAAAGATATGATTACAAACGTGTGTGAGACTCTGAGCTCCCTAACAAAATGTCGAAATATCATCTTGGGCCTCGTCAGGGCCCTGAAAAACGCCCCCCCCCCCTTGGCCGTGTATATGTGTCCGGCTGGGAGCTGTCGCCCAGTCTATCTTGTCCGCTGCCTTACTCCCTGTGTTACCTCCTAGGACTGACTGCAGGCACTCAGGGACCCTGCATCACAGGAGACTGAATGGAGTTCAGTTCTCTGTACCCATGTATTACTGCTTTGCACTGATGTGTTTTGAATCGGGACTCGATCTCTGCTTTGCTTTGCATGCGGCAGACGGCGGGAGCGCAGCCTTCTCCGGGACGTGATGCTCATCCTGTACCGGCGCCGCTGGTTTGTGGACGAGGCCGTGCCGTATGTCGTCAGGACCCTGAGAAAGTGTGGGGCCAAACTTGACCCCCTGGATTGAACGGTCCCTCCCCTCAGAATGGACAGAACCAAAATGAGGGCAACAAAAAGAAGAGCTGAGCTGTACGTCCGTCTTGACGGATCTTGGGCAGTATTTCGGATTTACAAAGGAATGTTTCTTTTTTAATTATCAATCAGTAATCCAATTTTTTATTGCTCCATTAAACAATCCTTTTGTCACTAACATTCATGATGTACAATGTGTCAAACATGACTAATTTGATCAGTTGTCTGAAATAGACCCATGTGCTTTTTAATTTACTTGAACAGGCAATATCTTCCCTTGAGTATTTCACAGCATTCCTTTGGGGAAATTAATAATTGGTTGTTGAGCTGGTTGTGGCAGAAAGCGGGTGGGTCTCCACCCGGGTCTCCACCTGCTGGCAAGATTGGTCCACTGCATGGTCTCCCAGCAGCGCAGCACCTTCAACAACACAAAACCCTGCTGGTACCTATTAATGCTGCAGAATAAGCTGGTACAGTCATACATGCTAATGAATTGCCCCCCCCCCCCACCCCACTGCACTCGTCCAGCTCGATATTCACTGGGGGTGTCCCACCGAAGAGCCTGCAGCAGCTTATCCTTCCTATTCTCTTAGTTACACCTTCCTGTTATTTTCATAGGGCAATTAAATCAGAGGAACAGAGTGAAAGACAAACAGGTAGCCGTGGTGCTGTGGAAAATGGTCATGCAATTCTGGCCAAGTGCCTTATTAGAATCAGCCACTAGGTGTCACTCTTATCCTTGACTTTCCTGGGCAAAATCATTCAAGGTGTTTACCTACTGTATATAGTTACTTGTTTTTGCCTTCAGTGTGACAGGGTTCATAATATTGTACCTGCTCCATTCCACAAGAAAGCGATCCAAATATTTACATTGTACAGTGGGATGCTTTATGTATGTAACATGAGCCGGCTGCTAACTTGTGGATGGATGTATTGCTGCAGGATTATATTTTCATGAGGCAGATTGAATTTACTTCTCTATTATAGCTCACTGGGGTAAACCTTTCATAGCTGAGGTGAGCTTTTGTGACTGAGCCCCAGGCCTGGTAAACACGGAGGCGCAGAGCCGGAAAAGGATGTCCAGTCTGACGTTTTTATCTCTCTTGTGGCACCGGTCCGTCAAACATAAGATGATTATGTGATGTGAAATTGTAACCATTTCCAAATTCAGTCATCGACACTACTGGCCCAAAATTACAATTCCTCTGCTATTTGACCAAGCGATGGCTGTTAAGTGATTCACTGGGATCTTTGGACTCTTTGTCTCTGTCCTCCGCGCAGACGATTGTCCTCCCCCCTACAGTCCACCACATTCTAACCTGTCACTATCGTCAGGATTCCCATATATGGCTACATCAGGGATTGGGGGGGGGGAGGGTGCAAGAGAAAGTGACATGGAAACAAAAGACTGACATTGACGTAGTAAAAGGCCAAAGTAATGCTGAGTGAAAATGACCTGGCTCTTCTCACAGTGCTAGTGTGTGAAAATTAATCCTGAAACATTATACAAGGAATACAAAGAGCAAGAGCAAGATGAAAGCCGGCATATAAAAATTTTGTTTTAACATGTTCATTTTTAGGCAAATACGCTTTTCAAATGAGCCCTCAAGAAATCAGTGCTAAAATGTCTCGGTCTCCTTCAGTTTGAAGTACGGGTCTGGCTTTGTGGTTTAGGATTTGGAAGGCTGTTGGGTCAAATTCTATTCCTGCCAGAGTATGCTTTTGCTGGACCCTTGGGCAAAGTCCTCAAGCACGAAGACTGCCCTGGGGGCGCTGGAAAAAGGGCCAGCCCTGTGCTCTGGCCCCAGCAAAATCGGTTGTGCAAAAAACCAAAAGTATTTCTGTATACGTGTACAAATGGGAAATAAAAGGATCTACTGTATACCATAATGTTTAATGTTTCAGGGGCAGTTATACCAGGCAGCTCTGTGGCCAATGTGATCAGATCAAGTGACCAGAGCCTCCACTCATCACAACATTGCTCCCATGGCTGGCTAATTTAATGCAAAAACATTGATTAATTACTAAATCACACACCCATATGTGAGTGGACTATCAGGGTGGTGCCTGGCTTTGTTGAGGTCATCGCGGGGGCATTGTACCATTGGTCTCTTGAGCAAGGCCCTTAACTCTCAATTACTCCAGAGACTGGCTCAGCCCGCTCTCTGATCCTCGTGCATTTTTGACTGGTTACTCTTTGTGACCCTTTACATTAAATCAAGCAGTTATCAACAGCCATGGTAATCCCCTACGCAATGGGATTTTAAGATGTACGTGTTAAAAGTAAATTGGTTCCTGTTAACTGAAAGAATATGGAAGTGATCAATCACTAACCACCAGCTAGGTAAACAACACGTGTCCATTTTCACCTGCTTGTGCTAAAGGTCACCTGCTGAAGATGCTGAAGGTTCATGCACTAAGCAGGAGGTTGGGAGGGAACCCTGATCCAGGAAGATCCTGGAATCCATGCAACGAGCCACCATGCAATCATGCATTTCTCAATGCAATGAATTATCTCTGTTGTAACAATTTCTTGGCACATGAACTCCCTTATTACTGGAAAGGCGTAGAGTTTGGAGTGTCTGCACACCGTTTCTGAAAAGGTCACTGGAGATGAGTCTCCCTCTGATTCCGTAGCCATTTGGTTGGCCCTTTTTCCAAAATGTGACGCATCTCTCCATTTAACCTGAAGCACTGGTACATGCTGGACCTGGTGTGGTTGTTATGGGTCTGGCAACATTTTAACAGCATCCTGGTTTGCATTGCACTAGGTGGCAGTTGAGTCTGGAGAGGCTGAGGACCTCGTTAGTTCGGAGGCCAGCGCTGCAGATGCAGTGTAAATACAGGAGATGCTTCAGATCTGAGGCCAAAGAACGCAGAATCTGTGCCAGAACAGTCACATACCAACGGCTCGGCAGTAAAGCATCAATAGCGTATTGCTGGGCGAGACACAAATATTTGCCCAAGCTAATGAAATTTCTCAAGTTGCATATGAACGAAAGTCACCTAATACAATAATGTTTTTGCTTTTTCCCCTGCCTTTCTCACTTTTTACCTCCAAACGTTTCTCCGCACTGTGATCAGGTAGCCCCCCAGCGACAGCATGCCAATGGGACGGGCAAACGGGCTCCCGCAGTACAGCCCTATGCACTGAAGCTGTGTAGGTAAAATGGACGGCGCGGGAACAACATTGAGATGCTGAGCCGAGACAGGTCTGCAGCTCCGCTAAGTGCTATCTCCCCCGACCCTGAGGAAGCACGCAGGTAATATTTTAGAAACTATACTGATTGAAAAATGATTAACAGACAGGAAGCAGTGGGTAGTTATTACTGACATAATGTGTTCACAGTGGGGTACCGCAGGGTTTAATTTTAGGACTACTTTTTGTTTCTAATTTACATTAATAATACTGACCTCAATATATTTAGTAAACTGGTTAAATTTGCAGACCACACCAAGGTGGGTGGTGTAGCAGATACTGAACCACCAGCACAGAGGCTGCAGTGGGACTTTGATTAGCGACTGGGCTGATACCTGGCAGCTGAAATTTAATGTAGATAAATGTACGGTAATCCATGTAGGGAGCAGAAATGTAAAGTACAGGTGTTTTATGGGTTCTACTGAAATAAAGGTAGCTGATTATGAGAAAGACCTTGGTGTGTTTTTTGATGCTTCCATGTCCCACTCTTGCCAGTTTGGGGGACTAATTAAACAGGCTAGTAGGATGTTGGGTTACATCTCTTGGTGTGTGGAGTCAAAGTCAAAGGCGGTGATGTTAAGATTGCACATTTTCTTAGTAAGACCCCACCTAGAATATTGTGTGCAAGTTACCTTTTAACAGACATTGATGCCTTAGAAAGATTTCAACATAGGGCTACAAGAATGATTCCTGGTCTTAGAGTAATGGCTCATGAGGAGACGTTAGCTGAGCTGTATCTGTTCAGCCTCGAGCAAAGGAGACTAAGGGAGTACATGATCCAGCTATATAAGATTCAAACAGGTTTGGATGCTGTTCAACCACATAGTTACTTCAATATAAGTTCAAATACAAGAACTCGTGACCATAGGTAGAAATTAGCAGGAGAGCGTTTTAAACTGGATTTGACAGAACACGTCTTTACACAGCATGTAGAGTATGGAATAGTCTTCCTGTTGATGTAGCGCAAGCTAAAACCTTGGATTCTTTTAGGTCACAGCTAAATAACAACTCTGAGCTATTAGTTTAGTTCTTCCAAAACAAGCTTGATGGGCCAAATGACCTCTGTTCTTATGTTCTTCTGTAAACACACACCGTAATGGCGCAGAGCAGACATTCGGCGGTCACCCCAAAGGACCTGTTCCTTATACTTTATGAGACTTGTGCTCCAAACCTGGTCTCTGGCAGCCATCAGCACGTCTGATGCACGCGACATTCCCCCTCCTGTGTCCTATCAGGCCTCCATCTACAACCCCTCCCCCCCCCACTCACTGCCCCTCTGGCGCCGTGCACGTCTGATCTCCAGCTGTCCTTTGTCTCAACGCCACCGTGGCAGGCGGTATGTGGCAGAGGAGCGACATGGCAGTACCAGCGGGACTGTGACAGGACAGGAGCGTGACGGTGTTTGGCCTGTGATGTCATATCTAACATAAGTCCAAGCTGCCATTACAGCCCACAACGAGGCAGATGTATTATTAAACGTGAGGGAATTGTATTTCAAAGAACTGTTGTTGTGGTTTTTCTCGGATGTCTATTCGATTCCGTCTCCTATGTAACTTTAATCCCTGGCCTATCACCTATCATCTTATTGTGCAAAATAGCTCATTGCACGCCATTTTCCTCACATAAAGCAGGACTGAGGTCCTATAAAATGAGGAAGAAGCCCTTCGTCAATGAGAAGCAGGGAAGAGCCAGTCTGAAGTTTGCAAATAAGTTCACATAATTATATATATATAATTCACAGACACCCAATACCTGCTACAGGAAATGAGTGAAAAAAAAAATGTGTTGTGGTCTCTTAAATTTCTGAGTATTTACTTCTGTTTTCAGATGGTGGCATACGATAAAAGAAATTCAAGGAAAGATAGGAGAAATCTTGGTCTTTGCATCTGGTATTTTGGCTGACAGACACATGGCGGTTAAACCATTCAACGTGAGTTTAAAATGACTTGGGCGTGAATTTCTGCATGGAGCTCCTAGACTTCAACTTCCTTTGTATGACAGAAAAAAGCATGGTTGAGTTTAAAAAATAGGGTTGTGAGAGAGACATTTGGAGGGTTTGCTTGCGTGACTCAGAGCTGAATTATGGCGGTGTTTTACGGTGCCTCGATCCTGTTGGACACGTGGCTCAGCTGCTGGTGAAAAGGCCTGCTCAGGCAGTGTGTTCAGTGCTGAGGAGGTTCAAGATGTTCTAGAAAACCCCTACCGGCAGTGCCTGAGGCATGGGTTGAACGGTTCTGGTTTGTCTTGAGTGGGTGTCTGTCTAGTTCACTTAACTCACCAAAGGCAACTACTTCCACCAAATTAAAATAATAATAATTGGCACATTATTGATCCCCATGGGGAAATTGTTTTTACGCCTCCCTCAACTTGCTCTCTTTATGGAGCAAGTTGTCTGTGAAGGGCAGCCACCTGTAGCGGGCCCCCAAGGAGCTGGGGGTTAAGGGCCTTGCTCAAGGACCCACAGACGTGCTGAGGCTGGGTTTGAACCTGCGACCTTATGATTACAGGCACACAGGCTGAGCCCACTGAGCCACATGCTGCCCCCACACCGTGGATTTTTACTGCTTACTGGTAATTGTCAGTTTGACCCTTGTCATTGCGTTTCAACTGTAGCACACTAGTGGGGGCTAAATCTCTAACCAGCACAAGGACCTCTGTATCAGGTACAGGAAATCGTCAAGGTAGGACAGCATTTGGGGTAAAACAATACCCCAGTTCTGTTCTGGTGGTAGCAACACTACAGCTTAGTTTGTTGTGTAAATTTACTAAGACACCATAACAGTGTTGCTTCCTGCTCTATTCCATGTGTCAATCACTGATTTGACATCTCTGAGCTTACCGTTGCATGTCCGTTGCCATGCCAGTCCATGATCCCTTCTGCATCCACATCATATTTCCATCTGTGATTCCTCAGCATCTCATCACCCCAGACACACATGCCTTGCTATCAATCCTGCTTGCCCTCATACCTGGGCTGTCACTGGAAGCTCAGCCTGGCTGTCCTTATGCCTCACTGACTCCTCAACAGTTAGAGGTTTGCTATGGGCTATTTGCCTCACTTGTACATCACTTTAGACAAAACCCTGATAAATTTGTAAATGCAAATTTTAGCGTTAGAAGCAGCAACAGAGAGGTCAAGGAGTGAGACCTGGTCCTGCCATTTCCAGCTTGGGGGAGACAAATAATGAGTCATATGTTTACTTGTGTGCAGTCAATAAACACACCCAGTCTGTATTTATTTATTACCATAAGCTGTATGAATGTCAAGCACCTCTGCATCTCACACACCAGCTACAGTGCATGCAACCCTGGCTAAGAACCTGAAAATACCAGAGGAAATGTGTGTTATGCAAGGTCCGCCCCCTGGCTGGCACGCAGATGTGGAGAAGGCTGTGAGCCGCCGTTCAACACCCCAAAGGATCACATCTTCACGGCGGTCGTGTTTACTTATTCATATTCTCCGGGGGCAAAGAGCATGACACCAGGCTTTTAGGGGAAAAGAATCCGATGCAGACGCTGAAAAATAAGTATAAATGACTGGCTCTTCCCAATGTAGCTGTTTACATGGTCGCTGGGCAAATTTAATAAACACTAGTTTCAGCAAGAAAATAACCATCTCTCCATATCCCCATCAGATTGTAAACTATCATAGATTATTGCAAACATACTGGCGACGTCCTGAAAGACAATTGCCACGTTCCTTTTGTGACTTCCCCAGACTGCTGAGAATCTTCCAGAAGATCCTTCCGGCACTCAGGAGATTTAAATCTCAACTACTTCCACCTAATTGCATTGCTCTCATTCGTCGTTTTTTTGCCTCCTGGATGTCACAAGCTGTGGCCTATTTATTGGCAGACCATGGTCAGACAAATCCATACCAGGGCTCAAAACCAATATATATTCAGTATTTAACCGCAACCCAATATAAACACAGTGTGGACTTATTGCCAATCGTCAGTTTAACACTGATTCACTGTCTACATCTGCAGAACACCTGTGGGGATCACAAAGGCCTCCAAATCAATACCTGCGATGGCCTGAGGGGTCAAACACTGACCCAGTTCTGTTCTTGTGGTAACACCTGCTTAGTGTACCATAAACCGAGATTGTAGAACACAGCGTCCAGATAACTTACCCGCCTTGTTACTCAAAATTCCAGGGCAGTTTTATTCCATGGTTCCATTCTGGACACTGTGGAAGTAGCAATTCAATAGAGGTTTAGGATATGGAGAAGCAGGGCAGGTCACTGTATCTTACATTCCAATGCATAGCAACTTGAGGTATGTTTTTCAAAACTGGCATGTATTGTGATAAAGCTACAATCCGATCATTTTCCTCTGCTGTCAAAGGCTTTGCCCATTACAACATAAGTTACAAACACAGATGTCAATCGTAACCAATAATCAGACCTCAGAAACAAGGAGCACATTAAACATAGCTAAAAAACTTTTGAAAGACCTACTGTTGCATAAGTTGGAGATCTATTTTGCACGGCGTTAAGTGCTTCTGATGAAACCTTCATGCTTGTTTTCACCAGATATGGTTTTTTAATGAAGGGATTGTGGTTTATCACAATCCTTGTTTGCCTAATAAGCGGTGGCTCGCTGTTGCCACACTGTGCTGTTTTCTCAAAAAAAAAACCTGTGGAGGCGGCCAGGGAGAACAAGCTGGGGGAGATTGATAAGTGGAAGTAATCAGTGGTGAACTCAATAGCCTCCTCAGAAGACCATTCAGCTCGTAATACTTCCAAGGATGTGTTATTGCGTTTCTGCATGGTGAAGAAACAGATGTTACATGATAATCTTTTATATTTATCGATAGATAGATGAGGATGCAGGCAGCAGAGATGTGTGTGGGAATAAGTGTTTGAGGGGATGTGGCTAGGTCTGAGAGATGTTACACTCGTCATTAAAAATGGCAGTTAGTGAGACATAGAAGGAACATGCAAGTCATTGCTAATCATCAAAAAGACTCACAGACACTGACTCACCCCAGGCAACAATTTTCACATGAGTGTGTTTGTTGCGATAATGTGTGTTTGTGTCTGTTTTCCTGCATCAAGGCTGGTTTTCACCTGCCCTGTTTTGTCCCTTGAGATTATTTTGTTGCAAGTCCAGGACTTACCCAGATGTTGTTGGTTGTTGTTGACCTTCTGGTATTTTACAATATTAACCATTATCTATTTGCTAATATAATTCATTTAGACATTCCCAGGTTTATGAATCATCATACTGCCTGGACCTACAGTCAGACGCATAGTTCAAAATGCCTTCCACTTCAAATTTGAAGCCATGACATGTTATTTTGCTGCACACTCAGGTCCCTAGATTGTTGAAAGACTATGTACCATCTTACAATGATAATAGTAGAGTTTTTATTCATCTGGATTTTCGTTGGAGTTTTTGTATTTGATAGTAACGAGGGTATAAAGGCCTGCTTGGGAAAGGGGAAGTCACTTGTCTTGACCTCTCCCAAGTCTACAAGCACTTGTCCTGGTGGAAGGAAAAGGATGGGGGAGGGGCATTCAGTTGATGAGGTATTGTTCTTTTCTGCCTGTAGCGGGGTTAATTTCCATAATCATCTTCCTTATATGAGCCCATGGAAAACAGATTCCAGGAGAACATGACCAATAAGGAGTAAATTCATAGGTTGCAGGTCTTTTAGGCTTGTAAGATTTGCACGAGACTTTTAGTCTTTGCAGACTTGAATACTTTTGCCTAGGCCTGGGAGAATCTAGGTAAGCAAAATATCAGGATGGAGATCCTGAGATATCACAGCTCAAAAGATGCACAGAGGAACTACAGCAGCTAAACAAGCAGGAATTTTTTTGCCTGTTTTTTATGCTTGGTGTACTTGACATGGAGCGGGGACAAGGGGGGGGGGGGTGGTTGTGGCATTCAGTTGTGGTCTGCTGCAGCCCACTCAGCCATCACTCAATTTTATGTCATGTCTTCCTGATGTAAGATCTCACCCTTAATTCTGTGTTCACAGCCCGACCCTCAGATCTGCAAGCTACAGAGCATGAACAGTTGAGGTCTTTATGACAACAATGAGCATGGCTCACATTTTCCAGAATGAGGGCTCGAGAAGATTCATGAGAAAGTAATGGCTAAGCACCCGGAGGTTATTTGAGGTAATTTGTATTATGATTTGATAAGACTGTAAATATTGATTGTTCTTGAAAGGCATTCAAAATATCCAAGTTACTCAAAGTTTTTTTTTCCAATTTATTTAGTCAGAGGATGACAGTTCCCAGTGCTCCAAGAAATTCCTGTAGGCCCAAGTTGGTGTTGAATCCAAAGTGTGTTTAGGTGTAAGTAAAAGTCCAGCAATTCATGGTACATGTAGCCACAGCCATGTCAGTGTGCCACTCAACTTGAAACTCTTCCTCTCTTTACTTCCCAGATACCTTTTGTGCTGTTCAAGGGCATGGGACCAAGAGTGCCCCCAGCAGGCCAAAGCAACTGGTCAGTCCTACAATTACATCTACAATGTGTAACAACAGTAGCTTTGGTTTTCACCTTGTTTTACTGTAGATGCTGCGTTTGGAGTGTTTACCCGAATAGGATAATGTGTTTGAGAAAGCATTTGAGTGAGTAATTCTAGTATTATGTGAAGTATGACTCAGAATGTCCTTCCTATTCCCCAATGATGCATGGAGTCCATTTCCTGGGCAGCCTGTGGCTAGTGGGCTCGTAAATTTCTGTGAATTTCTGGAATGTTTTAAAGACGATGGAAGATATTTCGTTCTTGTTTTAGAGATCTGTGACATGAGAAGGTGTCACACTTGGCATTAGGCCCTCCCTGCTTGGCACTGGTACCCATTTCAGGTACTGGTTAATGTACAGTAAGTCTACTGGGACTCTTTGGGCTTATGCTGTGTTCCATTCACTTTGGAGGTTGGGAACGGTTTCATACACATTCAGCGTCCCAGTACAGCAAGTTGGCAGGCCATTTAGCGATACCACTGACCTGTTTCAAAAAGCAAGATTTCTTGCTGAGATGGAATACTTATCAGATTTAATTTATCCCAGTTTAAATGACCTTCATCTTCATTCATTTATATTTAGCCCAGACTAGCCTTAAATCTGACAAGATATCCAGCTAAGCAAGAAATCCTGCTTTCTGCAACAGGCCCCATTTCTAGCCAGGTTAAATGTTAGCCGTCGTTAGCAATATCAGTCAATAACAGCACATTACGCGGTATTTTGCACAGTAACGCAAGGCAATTATGTCTCCTAAGAGGCTCGGTCCATTTTAGGAGAGTGCTGAGCAATAAAGGCTTGTGTTCCTACATAAAAGCACAATTTTATAAAGCAGGTCATTTCTGTTTCTGTACAGGATGAGCCTTGGAAATCCCCTAGAAGCATAAAAATTTGCACATACACAGATACACACACACACACACACAAACAGGCTCACAGGTGTTTCTAAGCTGACTAGTGGAAAAAAATCTGAACCTGGGCACATGTTGAAACTCCTCCAGAGCCAGATACGACCGCCGACGTGAACGGCTGATTTGAAAAGGATGACCATTCAGTGCGCCGGCAGCGTCCCTCCCCATGCTGTTATGGTCTAACGTCGGCACCTAGCTTCTCTGTTCTCCTACACATGGGCACAGCACCGCGGAATCGAAACGCACAATTTCCCTTTCCTTTCAAACAGGAAGCAATGGCAATCTTAGGGGGTGTTTTGATGAATCATTTACAACCTTGGAATTTCCTTTGGCCATGTGTTTCTGCGCGGTGCCGGTCTCAGGAGAGGACGCATGCTAGACACATGGTTCTGCGCGCCAGGCAGGTTGCAATGTAGTAAATCTAAGGGTTTGAAATCTGCCCCCCTCCACCCCAAACATGTTTGCTACCAATCTGACAGCCAGTCACGAACATCACCAGTTTGAACCATGGTGAATGGCAGGTGGAACCCCCACCCCCCACCCCCCAATTTTTTTATCTGTCAACTGGCATGCTGATCCCTCCTTATCTTGGCTTCTGACCTCTGACCCCTTCCAGCTTACTGACATGGTCCTATATGCATCATGCACCTGTGTCACACTCCAGCAAAGCAAAAGCTGCATCTTCATCACAGCGGAAACCAAATGGGAACCAGATCTGAGCTGACGATTAGCAGTCATCTCCTAACCGTCACTGCTTTTATCTCCATTAATCCTCACCTGTGATGTTTAAATTTGCTTTCTTGCTTGCCAGCTATTGCAAGTCATACCTTCCATCTGCTGAACCCTACTCCAAGTGCAACATTGTAGGTCAGTTAACAACAAACAAACCCAACACATCATTGTTTCGAGTCCCATGAGAAGCCTTGATATAACTTTCCCGGCCAAGATACGTAACCTGGGTTGCTACTGTAAAATTCTAGTGTGTGAATACAGAAAAATGCATTTTACACTTTTGGTAAAAACTCCCGATGAGCTGGTAATATATAAATAAAGCCATGCACTGTACAGTAGAAATTTATGAGAAAGTCACAAAATGTTTCACAGGCAACTTTTTCAGGTGACTCCAGGGTAAAAAAGGTTATCTAATACAAGGAAAACAGAGCTATGTCCATTAAAATGGATGGCTCTGCCCTAGCTGATAGGGGTCAGCACAGGTGAAAAAGGCTCACCAGTGCGTGTATGACATATCAGCCGATGGGCAGTCCTTATTCGATAAGGAGTTATGCTCTTATGTTGTAACCTGCATGAAGAAATTGAAGTGTTTCACGGTTGAGTAAGGGAGAATTGCACAACAATTCTATCCAGGATACACTGAGTGCTGTTCCAGCCTTCACCATTATCACGGCACTGGGAGGTAGGCAGGGTGACTCTGCTGTACAAATGATAGAAGTCCGTTATCAGATTATGGACCTCAGAAACATCTGGTTGTGCTTGTATGCTATCAGGATGTCTTTGAAGGCCTCATCTCTCTTTTCAATCTAATGCAGAGCGCTCTGTATAATGAAATTTTACCTCCGCCATTAACATTGATCAGTATAATGAAGATTATTGTAAAGAATCTTTTCTCATTACCAGTCATTAATTATCATTGAATGATGCAAATTGCAATCTTTCAGCTTGTATTATTTTTATGTCAAAATTGTAGGGCTCTTGCGGTCACAGTAACCCCCCCCCCCCCCAATGAAATCTTAATGTATGATCCTTATACTGAATAACACTGAAATCTGGATGTAATCTCTTGAAAAAGGTATCCCTAACCTTGTATAGTGAATCATTTAACGTTTTTAGAATTCATTTTTGAAACTAATTTGTGATTCGGTATGTTGGTCCACATGTCTGTGTTTTGTAATTAAACGGATGTAATAAAATGGAACACGTAATCTACAGTATATAGTACCAGAGTGACTTCTATTCCTGAGCTGTGCTGATACATTCTGCCATGTCTTCATTTGTTTTTCTTTCTTATAGACATACAGCCACAATGACACTGCATGCAAGCTGCAGTAGTCAGGACACCATGGGCCACCCGAGCAGCCAAGAAAAGCAACACCTTGTTTTTTTTATCAAATACAATACAGTGAGCTCTAAGGGGACGTTTCCTCCCGCGGCCTGCAGTGTTTCCTGTCGCTCTGTGAGGCCGTTTGCTGTGCTTCTGTGCTTTAAACGTAGGGAAGGGTGGCTTTTCCTCCCCTGCCTGCATGTCTGTCCTCAGGACACGCTCCCCCGTCCTCGGGCTTCCTAGTGAATTTGTCGAGCCTATTGCCCTGGATTTCAGAGCTACGGCGACCCTCACTCTGGGGTGGCCAGTCGTATCCGCAAAGGGCCGCTGTGTGTGTGGGTTTTCGCTGCAGCTCCCTAATTATTTTACTAATTAGAGAACTGATTGGCTGAAGAGTCCTCACATCTGGGTTTGAACAGCTGACCTACAGGTTATCCAAAAAAGCTGCACACACACCGGTCCTCTGCAGATAAGATTGGCTACTCCCGGTCTAAGTGGTGCCTGGCAAACAATAGGGCAGCTTTACAAGAATGGGCAAGATACTCGGTCCAGTTTTGCTCCTCTCTAATTAGAGTGGTATGTCTGTTCTTCTGTTACAGATTCTCACTCACCGAAGGGCAAATGACGCAGTTGACACACAAAGCACTGAAAGTAGATATGACTAATAGGTAGGGCCCCTTCTTAAACAGTGCACCAAACTGGGAGGCCGCTGTCGAGCTTTTACTCTTAATACTTGTCGGTCTTTTGCTTCTGTTTTGGAAACAGAGCATTGTTTCCAGTATAAACAAACAGGTGCTGTGACATATACAGTGGGACATAGACCCCCATTAAAAGGGCCATAGACCACCATTAAAAGGGCCATAGACCCCCATTAAAAGGGGCATATACCGCCATTAAAAGGCAAGGGTGCTCAGGTGCAGAGCCACCACAATTTTCAGGAACAGCTCGGGGGGGTTACGACCCTACCTGCTTCATGTCCGTTTTGGTTCATTTGTTTTTTGGGGTGGAGCTATGAGGCAGGTGTGGGTAGTTTATCGGATCGGCCTGCTGAGACACTGGGTGTGGTCAGGACTGGGAACTGGGAATAACGTCACACACGAGACAATAGTGTTCCAGTACAGAAAGCCGGAAAGCCATTTAGTAGGATCAGGGACCTGATTCAAAGATTTCTTGCTTACCTGGGTAACTTGTCGGATTTATTTTACCCCGGTTTACCGCGGTTATTTTAAATGGCCTTTATCTTTGTTCATTTACATTTAGCCCAGACAACCGTAAATTCGAAAAGGTGGTCTGCCTAATGAAACGGGCCCCAGGTTTAGAGGTTAATTGTCTGCTGCTGTTAGCAATATCAGTGGATAACAACGGCATTTTGCACAGCAACACGTGCACAACTGATTTAATGAGCCACAATTACGATGTAAGTGGTAGTAAAGAGTATAAAACTACAGCTTTAACTTTTGTTGATAAAGGGCACAGCCATCTTGGATTCTGAGGTTGGGGTTGTGTAGATTACTCGGACTTCACAAGCCGGAATTCCAACTTCAGGGGGTGTTCCAGTTGAAATTAGTGAGTAGGAACTCAGAGTTTACAAGTCACAAATTCAAATGGAGCACAGCAATAATATACATACATGACCATACTTGTTTTCTCGTGGACCCATTGCATCATCTTCCACTGCTGAAGACCTATTCCAATACTAAAAACAGAGGTACAGAGTATGTTAAAAAACCCTGGATGTTGTTCTTACTCTGCCCCAAATATCATGGATGCATTGGTTGCATCCTCACCAAAAGAGACCAATCTCATAATTCATTGCACCTAAAGTTCATTCTTGGAAGGGAAGTTAACAGGACCAGTCTTACCAAGGCCACACGTACAATCTTTGAGTTCTTGGTACAGTATTAAAATAAACCCCATTAGAATCACCAAGCTGAGCTGAAGAGGACCCATCGTTTCTCCATTCTGACACGCTTGTGGTGTTTAGGTCATGTGGTACAGAGCAGCCAGCTCTCATGCATCTGGTGTGACACTCGTGCTTTCAGACTCTCACGCACACACTATAAACCTCAAATTTGCAAAGCGTTGGGGCAGTGTGCAAACCCTACAGACTGTCTGCAAAGTAAATCTGTCATATATACATGCAAATATTTCCGCAGATTTGTCTCAAATTGAAAATCTCACACTAGCAAGCGGACCAAAGTTAGTAACCCTGGTAGTATAATTTCTATTTCTGTGGCCATTTCGATACGTTTCATTCTTTTTACCGCATCCCTCTCAGTACTCAGATTTACTCTAATACATCATTTTCTTAATAGCATCTGCATAATTTTTCTCCAATTGATGTTTCCTCACAAAACAAGACTGGTGAGTGTAATAGGGGCCACCTTAGGATGCGGGTGGGTGGGTGGTGCCAGTCTGCTTTTTGGGGGCTGCCCTATGACTCAAATGCATAATAGACTTTAGAGGCCAGTTTCATTATTACAGTTTGACTGACTTGGTATTGGGGGGGTGGTTTGGTGTTTTACTTGCTCGTTTCTTAGAGTATGCAGGATGGACACCAGAAAACAGTACAGTGACAGAGCTAGGCTGATCACAGCCCCGGATTTAATGAGGTTAATCTAACACTGTGTCTGAGAAATATGCTATTAATAGCTAACAAGATTTTCATACAAAACATTATTTTCAACATTTTAAGCAAGATCACTGTATTATTTTTGTTTTGTACAGTGCTAGAGTGGGGAAAAATGCAACTGGCAAAAATCTGGGCACCCCGCAGAGATCTGAGCTCTCAGATAACTTTTACCAAGGTCTCAGACCTTAATTAGCTTGTTACGGTCATGGCTTCTTCATAATCATTGTTAAGAAAGGTCAGGTGATGCAAATTTCAAAGCTTTATAAGTACCCTGATTCCTCAAACAGTCTCTATAAGAAAGCTGCAAGAAGATAGCATAGCATTTCCCTGCACTGTCATCACAAAATTCAGTATCAGTTTGCAAATGAAAATCTGAACAAGCCTGATGTTTTGGAAACTAGTCCTGTGGACTGAGGAAGTTAAAGTAAAACTTTTTGGCCACAATGCATAAAGGTATGTTTGGAGAAATGAAAAGCGCGTCTCTCCAACTGTTACGCCTGGGGGTGGATCGATCGTGCTTTAGGCTTGTGTTGCAACCAGGGGCACGAAGAACATTTCACTGCTAGAGGGAAGAGTGGATTCAATTAAATACAGTGGTACCTCGGTTCTTGAACTTGATCTGTTCCAGACTCCGGATCGAATCCTAAAAAGTTTGAGTTTTGATCAAATTTTTACCATAAGACATAATACAAAACCAATTAATTGGTTCCCAGCCCCCCAAAATTACACCTAAATATGTTATTTGTTTGTTTGTTTATTTATTAGCATTTAAACACAAAATGAACAGGATAAAACAATAAGAATGTTTTTTTTTCTTAAAAAAACAAAGATCTTATCCTAACATTACCCCCGTCCTGCCCCGATAGGTGCATTTCAATTTATTTTGGGGGGGAAAATCTACGAAATGTTGCAGGCCAGTTGATGCTTTTTACTACTAAAAATGAATCATTACATGCCCCAAATTAAAGGAGTCAATTTAATGTTTAATGCTATTACTACATCAGTCCACATCAGTCCACAAGAGTAGAAATTTTCTTACCATTTCAAAGCCTCAATTGTTACTGCAGCTGTTTTTGGAAAGAAATTTATTGTGTAAAATTTAAGTTGACTTTTAAAACCATCTTTTATGGTAACAGGAAAAGAGGTTTTCTTTTGGTTCTGATAAAAACTAAATGGACGTTGGAACCATGAGCTCAAAGAGAAAGAACAAATGCAGAAACATTTTGGCCACCCCTACGTGAAGCATGTAACGTGAACTATATCGGAAAAATGGTACATATCTTGTTTTTGGGTAAAGATCTGAGTGACTTTGATAAGAGCCAAATCATTATGAATAATCCAAATCACAGATTGGGGCAAAGCATCTCTGAAAAGGCAAGGCTTATGGTCAGCCTTGGTGAGTGCCTACTGAGAGTAGTCGGAGGAAAAACCACGATCCGCTAACAGGGTGTGGAGCGGCAAAGATTTGTGACACAAGATGTGAGCAGAGGCTGCCTTATGTGATAGAAACCAAGAAAGGGACACAAACCTCAGTAAGTGTCCGTGACGGTCTGGGAGAGATGCGTCATGGCGACACTGATCGGGCTGGATTGCATAGCTATAGGTCAGTTAGACTGCCCAAGCTTAACAAATGTTGGTAACCATTTCAGGCTCTGTTTACACCTGGCTTTCTGTCTTGGGTGAAGACAGCCGAGAGACACGTCACCATTTACAATTGTCTCTATCTGACAACTTACACTCAGATTTCATTACTGCCCCAGTGTGGTCATTGTACCATCTTTGTCGGGGGCAATTTGAGCAAATCAGGGTAAATTAGCATTTTCAATATAATAGCTTTGTGGTTAAATACCTCCCAAGTGGTTTGAGTGATCAGGTCACAATGCATGTTGGTAATTGTTTGCCCTGTTATTTATCATTCCCCACTCCTGATCTGATCGCCCAAGACGCAAGTGTAAACAGGGTGTAATAAATCACAGACCTTGATATGTGCTGCTTTTGCAAGATAGTCAACATTATTTGCGCCATGTGGGGGTGGTTTTGCCTCTTTGGTACGACCGTAATGTTTTGATTTTTTTTTAGTAAAATGGTTTAAGAGGGCCATCGGTTGTTTATTGGATGCATTTCCAGACTAAACTGCTCTGATAATCTTTAATGGTCAGTTCCCTGTAAACAGCTTTTAGCCTGAGAAGCATTAACTACCACTCTGTTTACTTATACATGGTACATTACAGAAACAGCTTTAATCAAAACCGTTTTTTTTATTAATCGATTCTTTTTTTGGACTAGTCAGTCGCTTGAATATTTGTAGAGTGTAATTTCAGTGCAGATGTTGTTCCGCTATGGAACAAAATCCAAATTATATTTTGTTTTAACATATGGTAGTAGGGTTAAAACAGAATTAAACCTTAAGTCCTTAGTCATTATTAATTGTTTGCGAAAATTTTCAATAAATCATATTTCAAAACAGCTCTGCTTCAGTGTCTCATTTAAAATGTGACCTTTTACTTCAAAACATGTTATGTTTAAAAATTTCCCCCAATATATTTTTGAAAATCACAGATGTAGGCTCTGGCTTATTAAGGAGGGCCCAAAAAATGGGTCAAATCCCCCAGGGAGCTGATTCAAAGTACCATTGATTGACACCTTTAATTATTGTGAGAATAAAAATGCACAAATGACAGCTTGGAGACAATGAGCCAGGAAGCGGCAGCCCGATGGATCCATGACAGCGTTAGATGGCAGTACGTCACGAGCAGGTAGCTGCGTGTAAAGTCTTAGTAACGCCACTGCAGATTAGTGTGCACGTTTAGTAACATCATAACAAACATCCAGACTCAGCCTGGTCTGTGCAGATACAAGTTTTAATCGAAGGCAATGGGAGTTTGTTTAGTTTGTTGATGCCGATCGTATATTAAGATTATTATTAAGAAAGGGATTATTATTCTTACTAACATATATCCCAGGCACACCAAAACACCAGTCTACTTCACCTAGTCCCCAGACTGGCCTTTATGTCACTTTCCATAAACGGCAGAGTGGTCTGGTATCTTTGCAAAGGACATAATGATGATGAAGGTGGCTTGTAATGGGCTCACCCTTTCCATTTGTAATCTCCATTAGCCTTTACATTATTAATTATTGTTTCGCTTTGGGCCTCTGCTATTCCCAAATGTCTTGCTAAATGAGCTAAACCTGCTATAGTTCTCAACCTCCGCTCACGGATTGTCAGATTTCAATAGGACACTAACAGACAATGAGACCGACCAGTCAGACTTCCAGATGTTGACCGCCTCCTACCAAAACAAAATACGTGACCGGTGCTGACATCACGGAATATGCTTCCGCGGCAACAGCGGAAGCATCACTGTGTATAATTCCTGTTTCCCAGCAACGGACCCAGCAGCCTATTCAGTTCTGCTGCCACGTGAGACAACATGTGTGGTTGTCATGCGCTCGGCCGAAGGGCCCAGGTCCCCAGGACATTTCTGCTCAGCATCCTTTTGTTACCGCGAGCTGCAATGTCACCTGAGCTGCAGCGGGCAGACATGCAAAAGACACTACTCCTGCTGGCCAGGTATGTGCTGAAAGATTCTGTTATTCCATAACAATTTACTCACATTTGTTACAAAGCATTATGTCGATCCGTGCACAAATATATCATTGCATAAATTACAATTACACATTAAATTAATGGTTGCTCTCAGTTTTATTTGTGTGTAGTGTTTGTTATTATTATTAGTGCTGTTGTTCTTGTTACTGTTTTATATATCTGTTTTATATAAGTCATATTTAGTCTTAAAGAACACAAAGACACACACAAGTGCACAGTCTGTCGTCTCTCCCTGTCGTTTTGCCACCTTAATTGTATAAGAGTGCGCGCTCACCAGAAGGGGCCCCGCTTAATCAGGACTGAGGCCCCACCAGCAGCCAGTGAAGGGTAAGCAGGTCGGTATTCCTCCAAGGACGGAGACATGTCACTAAGATGCACACCATCTTCTGCAGCCTCCGCTAAGCACAAGGTGCCCAGTGTCAAGTAAACGCTTGTATACCAAGTAAAATCTTGAAACCTGCTGTTACTATCAGTTCAATTCATTATATATATATATATAATTCTTTATTGAAAAGATCAACGGCCTGATTCAGGGCCCTTTCCTTCTCACAATCGTCTTTTTTTAAAGAACAATATGTATCCAACAAAATTTCCAATATATAGCACCTTCCACAGCATAGTCATTCTAAGATGCTTTACATGGGTGTGCATTTTAATACATCACTGCAACGTTTATACAGCGTAACACAACAACGGGGTAAAGGGAAGGCAGAAAGAAAGGATAAAAGAAAGAAAGCCAGCTGACAATGGCGGAGAGAAACCAAAAACTCCCAGGTAGGGACGAGAAAGGCCTCTGGGGTCCAAGGTCACCTGCCTGCCCACCCCAGCAGGGCATGCTAAGATTACAGGAAGAAGAGAGAGCAGGCTTGCTTGCCAAAAGCAAGGTGTAAACTGCAGTCACGGTCAAAGCCAGACACACATGATGGAGACACTCATCACCGATGTGAGAAAAAGGCGGGTTAGGAAGCTTTGATGTACATACAGAACATTCAGAATACAGAATACACTGAAGGTAAAACTGGAAAAAAAGTTTCCTTTACAAAGAATGGTACACAGAGTGCCAACATGAATGTAAAATCACAGCGTAATTGTCAGGGAAGTCCCTATCCGACACTAAAACCTCCAAAGACAGTGACTGGACCCTTTCAAAGAGCTTCCATGCTATCAAATCTCAGAAGTGCCATATCTGTTCTGTATAATCTTCCCCAATACTTCTGCTTCAAGTGGTGAATTTAGAGACGCTGGAGTTTTTTTCCGAGGAGTTATGACTAACTGGCCAAACCTCTGTATCATATCTGCATGTCATCTGTCAGCCTTAATGCCCAGTAATTTACCGAGCTGGCTTTCATTGTGCCGTAATAGGCAGGTGCTGTTTCTAAAAAACAAAATACAAAAAACAAACAAGAAGGTCCCTGTTTAGAATTTTTTACCAGATTTAAACCAATTATGAAAATTCTACAGCAGGTGCCAAGAACAGAACAAAGGACCGTCAGATCGTTGGTGGGATACGTCTCCAGCTGGAGAATTTTGTGACTATATTATTCCATTAAATTTCAAACAATCCAGTTGGTCATGTTTTAGGGACAGTTTAGCTTTAGTTTAGCTTTTAAATGGTATTATAGGGCGTAGGGCTTATAATGCTCTAATCCTTTTTTACTTGCAATTCATACTTCGGGAAGGAGAGTCCCTCAATACACGCCTTCTTTAGGCAGGAAAGCAAATTAACATTTAACTGAATTACTCATGGATCGCAGTTTCTGGCACTTCACGTTCTGTGCTCAGATTCTCTCTTCGTTTACTGTATGTTTAATCTTAAGTACAGACCGTTAGGTCCCTATCAAAGAATCCTTAAAAGACGTACAGGATAGCATTACGAAACAATAAAACTCCATGGGTAGTATAACTGAAAATGACACAGATACCCGCCCTTCCAAAAACTAAAATTTAGGCTCACGTCATACTTAGGAGGGGCGTTTTCCGCGGCGCACAGCGAACGGAGCAGAGCGGCGTCAGACAGTGTCGCCTTGGCTGTTTTCAAGCGGAATAATTGACCGAAACTCTCAAGGTATTTGACATTATTTATTTTATAGCCATTTCAATTGCGTCTTATCACTGAACAGTGATAGTTGTGCTATTCTCGTACAGTTTCGTTGCTCTTTCAAACAAGTACTAGGGTGTTTATTTGCGGATCCCTGGCTGAATGTATGATTTGTTATTTCGGAGCGGAGAGATACAAAGTCTACTTTCTGCTGTCTAAAGAGACGACTGGAGATGTAGCATATGAAAAACTTTCAACGGTTAGACCTGTGACTAAGGAACAATAGTCACTGGGACTTTTCAATACAACAGGAGATAAACAATTCCCTTAAAAAGTAATGTATGGGGCAAATTAATGGAATAATGTCAGGGGAAGTGCTGTTATTCGAAGTTTTTACGAAATAATATTAAATGCTAATCGATGTTTTTACTGTAGCCGATTGAATGGTTTACGTGATTTCAGGGTAATTAGTATTGTTTAAAATAAAAAAAAAAGACAGGATATTGTAAGCTTCGACTAAATGCGGCACAGAAAACAATTACAAAATCGGATTCTCTATCGGGTTGTAATTTAAAGCCTTAGGAACTGAGACGATTTTAAAAACACCAGTTTCTTTTTTCTAAAACCTTTCTGGTGGTGAATAAATTAAGGATGTGCAGATGGATACTGAGATATCGATTTTTTTCAATGTGGAAGGTTTCATTTTGAGTAACTATTCTGAAATTAAGATATCGATTTTTTTTACTTGGTAGCCTTACTTAAATAGCCAGACATCGAGACTGGGGCTTTCTACCTTGATATCGTATTAAATCTGACCGAAAAGATATAGTGGTATCGCTCGTCCTTAAACCAGGAGCGGTACGTTGAAATGCTTGCAGTCTGATTAGGGCTGCACGTGAGTGATTGCTCATTAATACCGTAAGGTGCTATATTGGACGTAGAAAAGTATATTAGTTAAGATGCTTATTTTTTCTAAGCTGTGGTCTGTTGGAGTCGAAAATTTACCTAACTCCACCGGGTCTGTTTATGAGAAGAGATCACTCTCGGAGTCTCAGGAGGAGTTGCAAGTCTGCAGATTTTATTGACTGCCGGCCGGTCAGGGAGCAACTATCAGACACACACTCAGCATGTACATCAAGATGCTCAAAAAATAGTACGTTTTCAAGTCCCTCTTATAGGCCATTTCGGGCCGAGCCCCCCCCACCAGCTGGCATCCTTCAAGATTCCTTCGTCAATTGTTTTGGTTCCCAATTCTTGGAAGCACAGATGTTCTCGTCTGGTCCCTACGTTTTCCAGTCAGGCCGATGGCCAGGTCAGCCTGACTTTTTCCTAGAATCTCTAAATGATTCTGTTTTTTGGAACCAATACCACCCTGGGTGTTCTGGCGTGTCTACTTTCCCAAGACCTTAAGGGCCCAAGGAAACAGCCTATGTGCAGACCTCCAAATGATCTGATGGTGCCGGGGTTATAGCCAAGTTCAACTACGTGCATGGTTGTATAACTGTTCTTGTATTTGGTATTAATTATGTTTTCTTATAATTTCTGGAAAGATATGTGATTTTTGTTCTAGTCTAAAAGTACAAGTTG
>JABFDZ020000066.1:7784502-7817307 GCA_019775955.2 Pollimyrus isidori | reverse complement strand
CGGGGTTATAGCCAAGTTCAACTACGTGCATGGTTGTATAACTGTTCTTGTATTTGGTATTAATTATGTTTTCTTATCATTTCTAGAAAGATATGTGATTTTGTTCTAGTCTAAGAGTACAAGTTGTTTATCAGAATAGAATACGTCAGAATGGAGTACGTGCTCCCACAGGTCAAACGAATATGTCCGCAAAACAATTCATGAAATTATGAGATTTTAAAGGTCAGTTCTTTAAAAACACCAAATAGGCTACCTTGTTGGTGCCATCGTGGACACCCCTTGCGTGAACTAGAAGGCTAGTAGAACGGTTATATGCATTTATTGTCTGGGAGTATAAGATGTGTTTTAAGTGTTTATTAAAATTTTTACAAAATGGTATTCTGACGACAGAAGGAATAAGTAACCTTGCGGTCTGCAGGGGATGTATGGGTGGATGGATATTTATTGAGCATCACGATCTGAAAATGTTCCAAGTATATGCTACAAATGGCTGATTGTATTGACCAGATAACTAGACATGAGTGACTGTTATGCTTTCAAAGCAATGTTAGTAAACGAGGTGGTTCGTCTCGAGCCATGGATCGAGCAGTTCCTACGGGTGTTGCTCCATGCTCCGATGTCTCCCAGGTTTTACCCAGAGCATGACGTCATAGGCCTCCTGCCTGAAGTTACGCTCTGTCGCCCCCCAGGTGCCCGCATGTCGCGTGAGACGCCCTCCGAGTTTCTAGCAGTCATCTGGTGCCTGTTCCTATAGCCGACTCGGAGATGGCAACTTTTTTATCATTAGAAAATTTTGAATTTTGTTAATACCTGTCTCTAACCATTGTGGCTGCCAGGTGTTATGACTTTGTTATTGCCATAATACGATTGATTTTAATGGGGCTTCCTGGAGCTCTTGAGTCTGAACCTTTAAGCGTCAGTGCCTTCTGAGACTGGGCTGTAGGGGTTTATCTACTGGAACCTGGCTGTGAGTTAAGTTGCTAGATACATTTACATATCTCTGGTGTTTCGAGAAAGAGGTGGTGCCAGGCCACACTAAGAGCATGTGAGCAGGACCAAGTGCTTTATGCTGCCGATTGAACGGTTTTTGCTACCAGTGGAGTAGATTGTGAGGTTAGGGCTTGAGGCCATCCTGGCCCCTTCAGGATGGTGAAATATGTCACGTTGAAGGCCTCCGTTTGGACTTTGAACTTTGAACACGTATCAGACATTTTCTCTTAACTGCTAAAATTCATGCTGGACATCATTCTAAATCTCTTCGGACTGCTTGAGTCTGCAGTGACTCTTTCTGCACCCTTCGTAACTATTAACTGCGCGGTTTTGCAGTGTTGATTCACAGGTCAGTCATATCTTCAAACAGGAATGGAAGCGAGATGTGGGGGTTCCTCAGACACTTTTAAACCCCATTATTTGGGGTTAGCGCTTGTCCTGTCGAGATCCAGCTTCCTCTTTCACCATTAACCCCATCTAATGGGAGCTCCCTTACAGCCATTCGCCGTGCAGTGCTGAGCGTGTCAGGTTACCGAGCTCTGGCTACTCCTCCCTTTAACTTGCGGCCCTTTATTTATTTTATTTTTTGTTTTTACTTTAGCAGTTTTTCTTCTGCCGTAGCCTGAGGACATTTTGGCCTGCAAAGCAGGAGATCGGGAATGTCCAATAATGAGGAGCTGTTGCTGTTGGAAATCTCCACGGACTGCCACAGATCTATTAGGGCTTAGCACTGTTAGCCTTAGCACCTAGCGGTGTTCCTTACCGCCCAACACAGAACCATTATAGATGATGGTGGAGATTATTCCTACCAAGGGTAATGTTTACATGAAATCGTTGTCAATTGCACTGCCCCAGTTCCCCTTATTTTACCTTAGATTAATGAACAATGCCAAACTTTTTGTTCTAAAATCCAGGTCACACAATGCCCTCCCCCCCCCCATGGGTTTTGTGCAAACAAAAAGTCATGTGACAGCTGCCTCCCAGACAGATGCATCATTGCGGCATGTCCGTTAATGCGGCTGTCGCAGCTGCTCCCCCCTCAATAAGTTGGCAAGCGGTGAATCGAGTCTGTTGATCACCTGTCAGTCTTCAAACAATCACGCCTCCTTTGTCCCACCCAACCAGCAGCTTTTAGGTTGTACCGAGCCTCAAAATGTACAAGGTTCCTGTCTAAGAAAAAAAAAAACTCAGGGAATCGGAGTGTGATACAGTGAGAGAATGAGACTTCCATCCCTTTTTCTGACTCGTATTGCCTCGCGTTAGATATTTTATGAAGGTTGGTGTCGACTATTGATGGCAAATCGTGATGGGTGAAATTGGAAAAGCAGAAATGTAAACCTGTGGTTAATTAACAGTACTTTGGCCCAGTAGTCCTACTGGTTTCCAAAGCCACAAATGGAGAAAGAGGTATCAGACTGTGCAGCTGAATATGCTGTTTCTGTGTTTGTGCTTGGTTGGTGAAGAAGACTGTCACTCACCAGGGATGAAAGGGAAAAACTTTTATACAGTTTAGACAATTCTATGCATGCTGACAATTCTATGCATGCTGACAATTCTATGCATGCTGACAATTCTATGCATTGTTAGCCCCTGACCACAGGGACTAACAATTAGGCAAATCCAGCAGTTTCGGGGGGGGTAAAAATATATATATTTCTTCTCCTGCTAAAGCTGTTATGGCAGCTTTTCCAGTAACAGGGAGACTCCACACTCTAACTGCACACTGTGTAAAGAAATGCTTCCTGAAATCCACCTTAAAATGGTGACAAATTACACTTGCTCTTTTACTCCCTCAGTTACAGTTCATGACGAGATATTGTTCACCCTGCATTATACCAGTAATATTTAAGCACCAATGATGTTCTGCAATTGAGAAGGGTAGCTAGTGTAGAGGAAATCATTCACAATTTTGAAAATTATTTTTTCTCTCCATATGGTGTTTAGGTCTATTGAACATTTTAGGAGATTTGTCCCATTTGTGCATTCAAAATGTTCTTTACCGTGCTGCGCTGGAAATAAAGCAGGGAAAAGAAATGTTAAGAAGTATTCCTCGGACATATCTATTTTCTCGGTCCCGTCCACATGGGGCCAATGTAGTTCATTAACTGACACTGTAAATAGTTCATTAACTGAAATGTTTGGCACCCATAAATTACAAAGATAAAGAAAAAGACATATCTGGTTCACATTTAAGGTGATTCACTTGAAGGTCAAGTTTCAAGTTTTATTATCCCATTTGTTCTGAGGAATATGGTAAAATTATGCCACATTTGCGGGAGAGGGGACAGGTGCATGGGGAACAATAGGACTAACAGCAGTGCAGTGAGAGACAAAAGCTGCAGGAAGCGGAACCATTCATGGATGGCACGATCGGGGAAGGATATGCAAATAGCCACACACAGAACACGTGTCACTGAGCACACGCGAGGTGGCTGACTGGAATGCACCCAAATCTGGGTCCACAGCATCCAGCCAGCGCCACCGAAGCCGTCTGCTTTCCTAAACTTTGCGGAAACGAACATTCTTTCCCAGCTTTGCCAAAACTCCGCGCTCTGATCTCATCAGGGAGCACAGAAGGCCCAGACATGTTTAATCCTCCGCTGCTAATCTAGAGACTCAATCATGTTTCCCAGCTTTGAAGTTGTTTTTTTCTCTTTTTGTTTTTCCTGGGGGGTGGTCTGTGTAGAAGCCTATCGGGGCCTCTCCCTGTGCATCCCCCCCTCCCGTCCACAGCGCCACGAAGCTTATTTGGTAAAAATATTTTTCACTGCCACCCTCTCCTTCTATTGTGAGCCAGCCCACAAATTACCATAATAACCCCCCCCCCCATAAGCACCTTAATAGACTTGCGTCTAAGTTGAGCTGAATGTGGATACTGCTGCCTCTGCTGCTGGTCTCTCCTCTGTGGTAGGTTAGGGTGGTCTGGAAATGTAAGTAAAGCCAGTCTCCCACCCGAGCCTTCTGTCTGCCGCTGACGTTGTGCCCTTCTCCCCCCAGGTTGCTGGTGGCCCCCCCAGGCGAATAGGATGGGGTAAAGTCCTGGTGGAACCGAACTGGGAGGTCTGCAAGTACAGCACTGGTGACCTGTGCCGTAGTTACAGCCAGTAGGTAAGGACCAGAGGGCCAGTTTGTCCACATTGGACCCCATTTCACATTTGACTGAGTATGAATGGAACATCTGTTTATATATATATATATATATATATATGAAGGTTCACACAAACCTGTTTTTTTTGTTGTTGTTATTAAAAACTGTCCTGTGGGTCGCTGGTTCGTTTTCTCTTCTCATTTGTTGAGTAGTTTCAGCGTAGCTTGCAGCTCTGGTCCAGCTACAGCAGACCAAACAGTCCCGTATCAAAGAGAGCTTTGATATATCACCCTTCAGGCATATTTACAAACTGAAAACTTGCTTCATTATCTCATGCTGGCAAAGACAGACTGACTCTCCCTGCCCCTCAACTACGCTTCACTTTGATTTGGTCAGTAGGTTTAATGGAGTTTTGAAGCTTTTTTATAACTTGTTTTCATCGTCTTACCTGAATAACATTTGAGGTTTTGTTTTGTGTATATGTAATATATCTCATCGTTTTTTTAGGGACTACAGTTTTACTGTTACCACCGCCAGAGACATAGTTACATGTCATGTCAGTTTTGTTGTGTTTGTTTTATTTTTATTCTCTCATGTACAATCGGCTTGTAGGTTTACTTTTCGTGATACATAGGGCAGTAAATGCTGTCATGAGGCTGCAGCAAATGGGGAAGTGGAGTGAAGTTTTCACAGAACCACGTATTCATCTGAAAACCCTGCTTAGGCCACTTAAGGTAGCCACTTGTGTAATGTTAATCCTGCGCACGTTACTCCTTTTTGTGCTCACTACTGCCATCAAGAGGCTAGACGTCACATAACGTACAACTGTCTTGATAGGCTTTAAAGGCGGCAGCGCCCCTAAAGTCAAAAAAACCTTTTTTCCAATACGCCGTAGTGCTATTTATCCATCTAGATTGTTGTGGTGACAGTTGCCTAGTCTTGGATCTTTCCTCCCCCCCAAATAGCATGATCAGATGAAAACATTAATGCGAAGCTTAGTCGTAATAGTTGAGCTAGCAGTGTCTTCAGATTAATTCATTACTTCTAGTTATTATTGCTAGTTCACAGTATTATTACGGTACTATTACATAGTAATAGTTGCTATTTGTCATTGTTGGTAGCTGATGCTAAGGATGCTGATAATTAACTTTAGCGCTCAGCCGAGGAGGACGCCATTGATGTTTACATCCAGTCACATTGTCAGGAGCACGAAGACCCCGGTACCTTCACTTCTGCACAGTGATACAGTTGGTGTATGCAGCTCGGTAGAAAGAAAATATACTGCTCACTACTAAGTCTATGGATTCTGATAGGAGACATCGCTGCTGAATTTTTCAGATGACCACATAAAAGTGCCATTCAATCTCATTTTATTAGCCAGAAGACTGATAAACCTACGCCCGTTATTTTCAAAACTAGGCAACTCTGACCACAACAATATAGATGGATAAATATCCCTACAGCATATCTGAATTTTTATTTTTTTTTATTGGGGTGAACTGTCCTTCTATTCCAGGGACCTCACAATACGTGTCTCAAAGTACGTGTTTTTGAATCACTAAGTACTGCTCACTGATCAATCGATTGGTCTCCACAGAGAATAATAGATCAAACGAGAGGTGGCGAAATTCGCTGAAAGTTCGCTCAAGCTGAAGCCCCCCCTCCCAGCCAGAGCCCCCCCCGGATTATATGACTTTGAGATCCCTGCCATGAACCTCTTTTGTCTTTGCTCAGGTCGTGAGAGGAGACGCCATGCAGTGCTGCACGCTGAGGCTCTTGGGTCTGATGCTGATGGTAAACGTGTTAATTTTCGTCATGGTCAGCGTGTCGCGGAACAGTGGCCAAGACAAGAAACATCCTGCCAAGCTGCTCGTGCCCAGCGAGAAGTTCTGGGGGCCAGCCGTGCCCAGTGTAGCCTACTGGAACCAGGAGCAACGAAAGCTGGATGACTCCCACAACCCCATCCTGCTGGTGGATAATTCTTCCGGCAGCACTGTGCACGACCCGGTCAACAGCACTGCCTCCTTAGCACCATGTGCCCCAGACTTAAGTGTAGCTACAAAGATAAAAGACTACAACTCCCTACCGCAACGCTTCAAGGACTTCTTGATGTACATGAAATGTAGGATGTACCCCATGGTAGTGGATCAGCCACATATATGCAAAGATAAGCCTTTCTTGTTGCTGGCAATCAAATCCCTGGCACCCCACTTTGACCGGCGACAGGCAATCAGGGAATCCTGGGGGCGAGCAGGCCAAATGGCCAACTTTACAGTTGCCACGGTCTTTCTCCTGGGTAACGCCACAGAGGTGGACTACTTCCCTCAGCTCACAGACATGCTGATGTATGAGAGCTCCCAGCACAAGGACCTCCTGATTTGGGACTACAGGGACTCCTTCTTTAACCTGACCGTCAAGGAGGTGCTCTTTCTGGACTGGTTCGGACGGCGCTGCCCCGAGGCGAGATTTGTCTTCAAGGGGGACGACGATGTCTTCGTCAACACCCCTCGCGTCCTTAACTTCCTCAACACCCTGACTCCAGCCCGAGCCAAAGACCTGTTTGTTGGCGACGTGATTATGAACGCCGGGCCACACCGGGACAAGAAGGTCAAGTACTACATCCCCGAGAGCATGTTTGTTGGGTCGTATCCACCGTACGCGGGGGGTGGGGGCTTCCTCTACTCGGGGGACCTGGCGCTACGCCTACGTAACATTTCCCGCTTGGTATCCCTTTACCCCATCGATGATGTTTACACGGGCATGTGCCTCCGCAAGCTGGGCTTGTCTCCTATGAAGCACCAAGGCTTTAAGACCTTCGACATTCAGGAGAAGTACCGAGACAACGCCTGTGCCTACCACAGTCTGATGCTGGTGCATAGTCGGACTCCACAAAAGATGATCCAGATCTGGAAGTGGCTTAGAGATCCAAAGCTGACCTGTCAGTGAATATCACCGTTTGTTGCCTGTTTTTGTTTAGTCTGTCAGTGATATATTGGCAGCTTTTATTATGATCATCATCATCACAATGGTAGTTCTCGTAATAATATATTAATTATGGATATAAAAATAATTAGCACTTAAATATTATTATTTATTAGGACAGCTGTGGTCCTTTCCATTGTAAGCTGCGCTAAAAGTGACCTTAATCTTTTTCTACAGTTTGATCCTACTGTATGCTCCACGTGAAAACTTAACTTAAAAACGGGTCTTTTGAAGTGTCATTACTTTACTTTTAAAGAACTTATAAGAGAACAGAGATTTATTAGTATGGGGGTCATATATTGACTTCAGATATCTGCACAGAATGGATTAGCTTTGGAACATGTAACACCCCCCTCGCCCCCCACGCCCCCCACTGGTGCCTTGTCTGACGCAGGTCACTCCATGGTTTCTGAATGATTGATTTCACCCCAGGAACAGGAACTACCCCCATCTTACTTGCTGAAACTTTCAGTGTATAGTTTCCCCCAATCCTGTCCTGAAAAATTCCCTCAGGGTATTTCTCTCTTGTTTTTCCTATCTGACCATTAAAATAGTTCACATCTAAGTCGTTTTTTCCCACCTTTTTTTTCAGTTCCTGTTTTAATGTAACACTGGCTTTCACCTGGATCTCTTTTGAGCTGTGGAGATGCGCTGGACCTCTTCCATGGCTGTACGTTTAACGGAACATCAGTATTAACCATCTGTCTCCACATTGCCAAGTTACACTGTGGGTGGAGATGCCATTTAAATCCGTTTGGAATGTGAGTGAATTATGTACTGGCTGTGGTTCCTACATAAACAGGAACTGCAGGGCTGTCGTTTTAGAAAAAAATCTGGCTTTCAATTAAGAAGCAGTGTGTTTGGGGTAATTGGCTTATGAATGTATCTCTGTATACCGTATACATTTTCTGTTTCAGATTCCATAAAAGGAATGCTGCTTTAGTAAGCTGTGCTGTTTTAGGAAAACACCAATGTAAATTGTGTATGCATGCATGGTTGTATGCATGGGTGCCTCAGCAGTTTTCATTGCATGGGGGGAAGGTTGGGATTGGCCGAAACCTGCTGGACAGGTCCAAAGTCAATTTTGTAATGGACTTAGTAACATTGTAGCATCTGTCGTAGGAAAAAAAATGATTTTGTGTTAGTCACCACATTTTTTTTTTTGCATAGAGTTAAATTAATTCTGTTCTGTAAGACGTTCTGTCTGGCTAAGCGTCCATCTGTGATGTTCTTTATTGTTGTTGGACCAATGAGTAATTAGTTAAGCCTGAATTTCAGTTGTGAGGTTATGAATAAGAAATTCCCAGAGACCTTAGTTATAATTGTGTTGCTGTATTTGTTATTCATCCTCTCTTTTTTGGATTCTGTTTTTACGAAAAGGAGTTTGGGCTTCTTTACTACCTGCTCTGTGTCATGAATGTTCATTGTACTTGGACTCCTCAACTTTCTACCCAGAATTGTTTTTGTGATGAACACATTAGTGTCTGCACTTATAGTATTCCTCCACCATTTCCACTCTGACTTATGAAAACATTCCTTTACAAAGTGCCTGCTGTTTGTGTGACTGTTTACACTTGGTTTTAAAATGTGCCTTTTGACGATCGGGTCACAAATAGACAGCTGCGGCAAATCGATGTTTACACGTGGGTCCATCACGCCTCTCCAAGGTGTCCAGTGGACCACTTGTTTTCAGACTCCATCACTGCCTATGTCACTCCCACAAGAAGGTCACATTGCATCGTGCACAGTCATTGTCACATCTCTCGCGGGGGACGCATCAGGACACATTTGGGTTTACACTACAAAAAATGTAGGTGCTCCTGACCACCTTGGTAAATGATTTGAGTAATCGGGTCGCCATGTGTCTTGGTGTTCATTTACACTTGCTTTTAGCGCTGCCTACATATGATCTGATCGGCCAGGACACATATTTAAACAAAGTGTAAAGAAGGCCTGTGTACTGGCATTTTTTGTACGTATTTAAGATGTGTGTGTTGGGGCATTTTGCGTTTCGTTTTTATATTTTGGATTAATAAAAGTGTTTCACCATATAATTGGTTGTTTTCGTCATACTCAGCTGAATGCTCCACTGGGTTTAGACCAGTGTTTCCCACCCAAGTCCTCAAGGACTGACAGACGGTCCACATTTGTGCTCACTGCCTGCTCATGGTGGACTCTCTGCGGGTCCCAGAGGACATGGGTTGGGAAAAACTGGTTTAGACAAATGCAATATTAAATTGGTAAATTATATACCAAGATAGCACCCACTTCAGAACCACTTCAACTGTTATTTTTACATCTTTGGTTGTCCTATTAGATTTAACACGTCTGGCCGCCCCCCTCTGAAATCTCAATAACAAGGTGCTACTGGCAGGAAAACTTTCGCTGGATTTCTCTGTAAAATCTAGTCACTGTAGTATGCAAAAATCCTACAAGCATGGCTGTTTCTGAGACGGTGGAACCACCACATCTGGCATAGACGATTATGCCACATTTAAAATTACACTTTACGTCTAGCCGAACGGTAAGTGAACTTCTCGACCCTGTCTGTGTGCGTTATATACCCAGGTGCAGCCAGATAATTGGCTGTTTGGAGAAGCAGACGTTAATGCGGAGGTGTACCTAAAAATATGGCTGCTGAACGAGCAATTACCTCACTCTTACACTTTGCGTTGGTGACCTCTATTGGACAGAAAAGGTAATGCATTTAGATTTCATTAGATTGTTATACTGAATACAAAAATGTTTCGCTGAGGAAGTTTGTTTTTAATCGTCTTGCCTGTTGTGCGTGCCTACATTCCAGAAAGTTATAATTTGTCAGAAAATGGTTGACACGCATCTGCAGCATCACGTGGACATCGGGGGCAGTGCCTCTGGACTGGCAGACCGGGGTGGTGGTCCCCTTCTTTAAAAAAGGGGGACCAGAGGGTGTGCTCCAACTATAGGGGGATCACACTCCTCAGCCTCCCTGGTAACGTCTATTCGGGGGTTCTGTAGAGGAGGGTCCATCGGATAGTCGAATCTCGGATACAGGAGGAGCAGTGTGGTTTTCGTCCTGACCGTGGAACAGTGGACCAGCTCTATACTCTCAGCAGGGTTCTGGAGGGTTCATGGGAGTTTGCCCAACCAGTCTACATGTGTTTTGTGGACTTGGAGAAGGCATTTGACTTGGGGAGTCCTGTGGGGGGTGCCTTGGGAATATGGGGTGCCTGGCTTCCTTTTAAGGGCTGTTCGGTCCCTGCCAGAGCCTGGTCCGCATAGGCAGCAATAAGTCGGATTTGTTTCCAGTGAGAGTTGGAGTCCGTCAGGGCTGCCCTTTGTCACCGATTCCGTTCATAACCTTTATGGACAGGATTTCTAGGCGCAGCCAGGGCGTTGAAGGTGTCCATCTTGGTGACCCCAGGATTAGGTCTCTGCTGTTTGCAAATGATGTGGTTCTGTTGGCTTCATTGGACCGTGACCTTCGGCAGGGCCTTCTAGCAGAGTGTTTACAATTAGGGGAACATATTAAATAACTGAAATTTCCCAAAACCCTATACTGGATAAGGCATTGGAAGGTTGAAGGATGGATATTTTTAAATTACTGTTATGAGTTTTACGAGTTATGTGGGATATGTGTTTTATTGTGCTCAGTTAAATTTTTAACAAGAGACTGAAACGTTCAGGTGTCTCTATCTTCCTGTAATAGTTGTTTGTTTTTATATGCATGTTTATCCTGCACTTTGAACGTTTACAGGGGTGCCCCCCTGTCCTGTTTTTTTTTCTGTCACGTGGTTTTGAACACCATACGTCTTTTTATGCTGTTGTGAAAAGTGTCTGCCACCAGGGGGCGACCACGATGCATAGCGTGACTGTGAAGCATTCTCCAGTTGCTTCAGGTTACTGCTCACTACTGACTACAGCATCACCATCAACATAGGCAGCGCACAAACACCGGCTGTCGCAGTTCGGGGGAAGATTGATGGGGACCAGTCATTGTTAATAATCAAGTCAAGGGGCTTTATCGTCATACCATCTATATACAGGTACACAGCAGCATAAAATAATGCTCCCTGGACACATAAACAGCAAGTGACAAGAGCGAGGTCTTCACAGCACTTTCACACCACTCTTCTCTAACTGTTGGCTTTTTAAGGCTCTGAAATGTAAATGGAAGTCCTGGGATCTCATTCCGTAGGTGTCAGATTATGACAAATGCTGTTGGAGTTCAGGGGGCCGGCCAAGAACCAAGCAGGACTGGTTTTAATAAGCCCTTCTCATTTATCTTTCTGTATCTTATTTCCCCTTGGATACTGGTTTCCATCAGTATTTTTCTTGTATTTAAAAAAAACATGTGGTCAAGGCCACGTAGTAAATCGGTTGATTTATGGCTGATTTTGGGAGGCGGCACACTTCGGGTGCCCATTCTCCCGGCCAAGAGGTGCTGTGACAAAGCGTAAGGCCAAACTCCTCCTGAGGCCTCCTGCGTCCCAAACACATGGACCACCGCGGCCCACCCGTCTGCGCTCTGCCTGTAACCCCTGTCCAGCGCCAAGGCAGAGCTGCCAGTGAATCAAATGAATGATGCAGCCATGCTATTAATAATGAGTTATAATAATGGTAAGTGTTGGCTGAGAGGAACTTAGGCGAAATGTGAGTGAAAATCTCAGGTTAAAAGCAACACATTGTGGTCTCCAGCACCATGCAAAACAACCTATGTCTCATCCCATTGGTATTTAGCAATAAAGCCAATAGTAGATTTTTTTTTATCTGAAAGGATGACGCACACACACACGCACACACAAAAGGTTCTCCACGTCTTTTCTTCACAGCATCCAGAAAGTCCGCTCTGTAGAAAATCCCTCGAACCGCAATGACTTTGGTCCCACGCATCTGGGTCCAGTCTCCACTTTGTTTTCTGTTTTCCTTGGGAGGGGTGGTGTTTGGGGGTGAGACTGTTTCACTAAAACAACAAAGAAAGAAGCCAGGCGGAGTGTTCTAGACTGATGGAGTGCCAACGTACCCTGTTCTCATTTTCCCCATGATTTGACTTGGCGGTGCCTTGCTGAGGTCTGAAATTTCATTTGTGGAAATGGAGCATGCAGGGGATGCTTGGGACTTTGCCTGTGGATGATTGGGACTCTGCCTGGGGATGATTGGGACTCTGCCTGGGGATGATTGGGACTCTGCCTGGGGACGATTGGGACTCTACCTGGGGACGATTGGGAATCTGCCTGGGGATGATTGGGAATCTGCCTGGGGATGATTGGGACTCTGCCTGGGGATGATTGGGACTCTACCTGGGGACGATTGGGAATCTGCCTGGGGATGATTGAGAATCTGCCTGGGGATGATTGGGACTCTACCTGGGGATGATTGGGACTCTGCCTGGGGATGATTGGGACTCTACCTGGGGATGATTGGGAATCTGCCTGGGGATGATTGGGAACCTGCCTGGGGATGATTAGGACTCTACCTGGGGATGATTGGGAACCTGCCTGGGGATGATTAGGACTCTACCTGGGGATGATTGGGAATCTGCCTGGGGATGATTGGGACTCTACCTGGGGATGATTGGGACTCTACCTGGGGATGATTGGGACTCTGCCTGGGGATTACTGGGACTCTGCCTGGGGATGATTGGGAATCTGCCTGGGGACGATTGGGAATCTGCCTGGGGATGATTGGGACTCTGCCTGGGGACGATTGGGACTCTGCCTGGGGACGATTGGGACTCTGCCTGGGGACGATTGGGAATCTGCCTGGGGACGATTGGGACTCTGCCTGGGGACGATTGGGACTCTACCTGGGGATGATTGGGAATCTGCCTGGGGATGACTGGACCTGTTTCTGTTGCCTCCTTGAAGTGCGTGAAGACCTGCTTAAAGAGGCCAGTTGGAGGGCAAAATCACTGCAGCCTTCGTTTTTGAAAGATGATGGACCAAGGCGGCTCTTTGCATTTACTATGCTGGCACTCATGCAGCTACCTTCTGGCTGGTGCCCAGGTTCCAGTAAAGAAAAGGAATGTTGACGTTCTGTTTAAACAGTGAGCTGTTGCCGTGGCTCCCAGCACTGGGTGCTGTCATGACCATCAAGGCCATTGACGATGGAACAACAGCTGTTGGGTATGATGAGCTGATTGGGCCCAGAAAAGTGCCCCCCCCCCCCAATTGTAGCATCATTACACTAGTTACCAATAGATGATAGAGTTAACTTAAAATTTTTATTGCTCGTTTTTGAGGTTTTGAACAGGCCAGCTCCAGCTATTCTCAGCAACCTCATATATCCCTGCTGTTGCTCTAGAGTATTGAGCCTGTGGGTGTTTTACTAACAGAAAAATGATCTTGATCTAAGGGCAGAAGGAAAAAATGACTGGTTCGGAGAGATAACCAATCAGATTATAGAGAAGGTGCGTCCAAGCAACTAAAGGAGGCGGGACCAATACATCTGATTAGTTGGTCCCACCTCCTCTAGGTCCTTGGATCCACCTTCTCTACTATCTGAATGGCTATCTCTCCAAACCATTTTTGTGTAAGTAAAACTCCCATGAGCGACTACTGATGTCGCCCACGAAGTTGCTGCTTTCCGACCCAAGCAGCTGATTGAGGCATGAAGGGAGCCGCGCCCCCCCTGCTCCTGGCTGTGAAACAGCCTCCCTCTCCATGTTTGATCACCCCCCCACCATCAGATGTTTTAAATCCAAGCTAAAAACCCACCTGTTCTCCCAAGTGTTGTAGATGTGTGTTTTGTGTATTTTTGTCTCTGTATTACCCATTAACAACTGTAAAACATTTTTAATGTTTACCACACTTCTGGTCAACAACTGGTTGATTTAAACTGTCCTATTTAAATAAACTGACTTGACTTGAAGGAGATAGATAAATAACTTGAACACTGCACATTTGCTGTTGACCGGAACAGAACTGCACTGTTCCAGACCATTAGCAATGACTCAACCCTTAACACACTAATTTAATTCATAAACAGTACCTTATTCTGCGGCTCCTGCATTATTCTCACATCTATCACATCTAAAATGTGGTGTATCGCAGTTCCTTAACGTAACAGATACAACAGCCGAAGTCTGTAATAAACCGTCGTGCCCCCGTGTCTCCTCAAGTACGATGTTTCAACAAGAATTGTTCTCCCTCTGAGTGACTGACAAGCATGTAAAAACAATTCCTCCCCACAGAATCTCCTCGGGTTTGTATTCTTTTCATGGTCGTCATTTAAATGACAACATATATAATCAGCTCTGTTTGGTCAATCAGTAAGCTTATTATGGAGAAGTGATTCATTCCGTCAATTGGTTGCCAGGCAACTTAACTCCCCCCCCCCCCCCCCAATGTAAAATAAATGGGATGGAACTATGCTTGTATGCTTTTACTGTTATCTTTCAGTTTGCCCCTATTTCAGGAGAGCCGAGCCTTCTACCACAGTAACTGTCTTGTGTGGAGAGAACTAGGCCAGGCCTGAAGATAGATATTTCTGCCTCAGTTAAGACTTGTCCACCTAAGATTCGATGTCTCAGGCTGTTTTGTTTTTGACTGAAATGTTATTACTTATTTCATGCGAAACACAGATAGTCGCTATTAAGCTGGTTAGGTGGGCGGTAGTTGGGGAGAACGATGTGGGTCTACGGTTTCAATATCTCATGTGGGTCTCCCCCCAGACAAGTCTGGGACTGAGACTGTGTCATTGTGATGAAAAACAACATATCTCTTTACATCTCTTCTGAGCCACTATTAACATGAGAGCGGCCGTATCAGGAGGGCATTAAGGATACAGCCACAACAACAGCTCTACTTTAGGTCAATATTACCTTTGATACTGTCAGTTAAATTATTCAGGAGAGAATAGTAGGACCTCTGGGGTTAACAGAGCACTCAGCATGGAGGATTTTTTTCCGCAAAGGAAGTAAGCAGGAATGAAAAATGTTGGCATGTTGGTAGGATAGATCTGTGATTGATTACCATGCCTGGGTGGCTGACTGACTCACTTCCTACACTGTGCCTATCTGTTCATGTGCTGTGGCCTCTGGTAGGGGGATGCTGGTGTGAGATTTAATTACAAATATCAATGACCACTCCGGTTACTCTGCCCGGCAAGTTGTGCAGCAAAGCCCCCCCCAGCCCAGCTGATGACATCATGCCCGACGGTTTGCTTTGACCTAGCTACCACTCTGTGACCTGTACCTGAACACTAGGACCAATAAGGACAGCTTTTAATCGTTGCATGGCATGAAAGTGTTGTTTTCAGTTGGCAGTAAGACTGTAACAGATAGTTCCTTAAGACAGTGTTTCTAAACCCGGTCCTGAGAGACCACCAGACAGTCTGTGTTTTTGATACTCAGACTTGGGATCAAGCAAAAATGTGGAATGTCTGGGATCCCTGAGGACCGGATTGAGAAATACTACCTTAAAGACATGGATGCATCCATCTGAATTTTGATAATCTAGTGCTTATGCAATGATTAATGACACAGATCACCTGAGAACTATCATACTATCTACTACTGAGGCCTGTATTGTGCTACAATATGTTCTTCAACGGGTTAGCATGGGTTTGATGAATTAGGGGAGAGGTTTAGCTACTCTCTATACATTCAACACGTAAGCTGACCACTCATGAAAATGACTAGAAAAGCTTTTGGTTCTGATAAGAGCCAGTATCTTCCCATACTGCACTTTCTTACACTGAGCCCTTGAACTACTAAGTGTGGTTTCAAGGAGAAGTGAACTCCTTGACCTTGGATCAGTTCCAGCTTCATCTCCAAAGTTCTAGACTGAGACTGGGACTGTAGCTCTGAAGTGGTGACGATCGTTATTGGACGGGGCATAGGGTATTATGCTGGGTGTTATGGTGGGCCAATAGGCTGGGGTCAAAATACCCGCAACCTGTGCTTCATTCCCAGCACAGAATGTATTTTTTCACCTGTGAGCCATGAAAGAGCAATGATAGCATCCTGTACAGCTTCCCCATGAAGACCACAGGACCCTTGTGCTCCCCTCACTCTCCATTCTCCTCCGTTCAGAGCAGAAACACAGCCAAAACAAACCACGCGAAGACCTGCTCCATGCGCTGAATGTGCTTAGACAGGGATGAGGCGACCATGATCAACTCAGCGTGCCAATGATTACATTCCCTCTACTTCCTTCTCCTTCCAGAAGTTCACTGCTCTACACAGTGGGTAGAAAGATATGACAAGGCACTTCTCATAGGTCAGCAGTTCTGGAATGATTTCCATAAGTATGTCAATCTCGCTGAAATTCTCTGAACGCCTTCAACAGAGGGGTTGGGGGGAGGGGGTGTGAAATTCCCCCACCCTTCAGGAGGCCCCACCAGTGAAATACATCTTTCTGTGTGTCTTGTAAAGCAGCTCCGATTGTTTTGATTGCAGAACAAAGGTATGAATAACAAGACGTCAAACTGGCCTGTCTTCACCCACAAAAGATTGGAGTGGCACCCTGGAAGGATCCTGTCAGCTCCCATTTTCAAATTACACCGCACTATAGAAACGACTGCAACGTTTTATGCAATAATAGATCCCAGCCTCTGACTTTGGTACTTAATGGGTCACCATGGTTCTCCACAAGACCAGTACACTTTGGCTATGACAGTCATTCTTCTTTAATGCTGGTTGTTGAGGTGGTGCTGTGTCCTTTCCCCTGTAACTTTGACCAAACCTTCAGGAGATAAAATAGTGGGGCTTTCTTTTCTGCAAACAATCTACTTGTCCGCGGCGATACAGTAAATGTAAATTCATTTATGCATTCTCCAACTACTGATCTGGTACGGGGTCACAGGGACCCTGACGTTTATTCCAGGAAACAAAGGGCACGAGGTACAGGAACTCTTTAGACAAACCCCAGCTGTTTAAAAACGCAGGACCAATTCATGGACTTTAAGCCCTCGTTTATTATGGTGCATATGCTTCAAACGAAAGCTGAAGAGTATTCATAAAGCTATGCTTTTCCAAATAGGAATCTATTTGTTGTGCCAGGGTGATTTATAAATTAACCTTTATTGAGTAATGGATAGGGGTAGTAATAACTTTTAGGCTATTCTGGATAAGGCTCTTTCCTGAGAAAATGATTGAATTATAAATCCTGAATGTTTTTTTTTGTACTCAAAGGTGAAAAATTATGGTTATATTTCATCGTCAGACCAGCTGGCTGGGCGTCAATTACTGGTTCCCTTCCCTTTTAAACGTAATAAATCAGGCAGTGAAATTTAATTCTGAGCCGACGAGTCGTCAGTGTGAGGGCCATCCGGCGGAGAGTTTGGGCTCGCGGGGAAAAAAAATGAACACAGCCCAGCCCAGCCACCCAGCCCTAGGGAATGTGACGATGCGTGGGCCAGATGCTGTGATGAATGTGCTCCCTCAGGAGAAGAATTTCACCACCTCCTAAAAAACACGCCGCCTTTGTCTTCATGAGCCGCCGCAGCATATTTTGCGTTTTGTTTTTTCGTGTTCGGACAGCTGAAATGTGACCCCCCCACGCCCCCACCACATCTTGCTCACCCGATGATTATTTTCTGCTCCTGCACTCTGCAGACAATCAGTGCCGTTGGTAGCGTAGGACACGTGATCTACCGGGCCAATATTCAGCTCCTCCAGGTCTGGGGTGGCCTAAGGAGGCCTTTGCATCCCATTCCTGAAAGCACGTTTCCTGCATCCTTTATTAAAGCCCGCGTAAGATATCCAACAGCCAATAGATGTGTTCCCCAGGACTGACCTCGTAGGGAGACTCCGCCTCCCAACCGTCCTTATTGCTCTACTGACCGAATATTAATGCCGCTGCAGAAAGGGCTGCTTCCCAGCATGCCACTCAAGAGCCCCCCCCCCCTCGGAAGCAGCTCTGGGGTTTTCAGAAGCCAAGTCCTCATCTGGAAAACCTGGGAAAGACAATTGGATGTAATTAGCACGTGGAGATTAAACAGCACAGAAACTCGACCTGGCTTGCAGTTTCTCAAGGGTCATGTCCCTCTGCTTTTCTTCTGTTTTGCATATTTAAAGATACATATATCAAAAACTACAAAAAGATATAGATGTTTAAGATAAATAAGTGTGTTGTGTATTTCTACAGTCTACTCCTATTCTCAAGTCCATCTGTCTCACAGCAGTTGACAGTATTTGATAATTAAAACAGTGAATGTTACCTAAGGTTCAGTGCCAGGAAATCTAGAGGGACTCACTGAACCCTGTAATTTCTCTTGTTCTCATCTCCTTAGAGGTTCCAGCTCAACCAGTGATTAGATTTTTATTTATATGACATGAAAAATGGGGGGTGGGAGAGGAGCATGACTTTCCTGTGTTGGCCTGAGCTCTTAGTGTTTTCCCTGTTTGTTTGTGTTTTTCCCTATTTTTTTATGGGGAGTGGATGTAAAATCTCAACTGGGAGCCACTACTTTTCAAGGGACCAGAGAGACAATCGGTGTCTCTGCAGTCAAGGTAGGTCAAGAAAACAAGCCTCTAATTCTTTCCAGATGTGTCCACAGTGCCCTTTAACCCTGTCGCCCCAACATTCTGTGGACAAACTCGACACATCTGACAGATCTGTTCACATACCAAGACTCCGGCTTCATTTTCTAATGCGGGACATTCAAACCTGTTGTCCATTAAGCAGTTTGCAAGGCTCTGCAGAGATGTTTCATCAATCAGAGAAATGTTGGCACTATCATTTGATTCACACGACACAAAAAAATGAAATAATAAAGTACAATTCTCATGGTTGGTGCCAAGAGTATTCAAGCGGAAACCCATTCCTGACAAAGAAGTTAAAGCCAGCCAGTACTTAATTCATAATTACTTGTGTGATCTCGCATTTCATAGCTCTCTCCCAATTTCTCTGGTTTCCTTGTTCTGTGGTCTCACCTCCAAAGCGCAATACTTGTACTTTGATGATGATTAAATGATGATTTCAGAGCAGTTTCACGATTCAATGTGAGAGTGTTACGTGTTGTGTTGGTCGAGAGTATAAAAGGAGGGAAGTCCAGCCAGGCAAACGGGCAATTGGGGTTTATTGAGGACGGACACGGCAACGTTATTGAGAAGTCTCCCGGAAGTTACGCTGACCCAAACTAAATACACAAAATAGGCAGGCAGGAACGAGAGACAGGTGTGAACAATCAGGGGAAAACGAAAGGTAACGAGGTGGGCGTGGCACACATGGGGATCGGACGGAGCAGGACGCAACAGAGATTTGGTATAGTATCAATAAAGAGAGCTGATCATTAGTGCGTTAATGTCAATGGGGGGACAGGTCACTGGGAGCGCTGTGCTCAGTCAGATCAACTGGTTCCTCGTTGTGTCAGTACTATACAGTAAGTGTGTGGTTGTGGGGTGTCGTGCGGCTCAGTGGCTCTGCAGGACAGGATTCTGTGCCCGCAATCAAAAGGTTGCTGGTGCGCAATCACTCCAGGGACTGGCTAACCAAGGTCTGTGATCCACAGATCTAAAGTATCTGCAAAATAAATGTTTAATTTTTCTCAGCTTAAGATCTTACACCATGAATGTCATCATGCCCCCTTTGCTCGACAGCATGCCCCTCCCCCACACCCGAGTTATAACCTTTTCCCTTAACTCACACCCATATAAAATTTCTTTTGTATGCATATGCCCTTCTGGTTTTGTGTTGACCCCATTTCTGCACTGTCCCAGTAACCCAAAAAGGGAAAAGCCAGCCACCAGTAAAATACCCGTTCTTCCTCGGATCCTCACGTCTTGTGGTGATTCCAACTCTTTTGACCCATTCTTCTCCCATCTAGCTATTAACAAGCAGCTACAAGCTCATCAGCTTTCACAGGGGAATAAAAGAAGGCAAAAATTTTACTGCAGCCCCTCTGCCATTAGTCTGGTTTATGCTTAACCACTGTAAAGAAAAGTGGATATAAAATTGTTCCGTACATAAATATTCTCTGTCAAATCATACTTCGTTATAGTCACGTTGTATTAATGAGGTTGTTAAAGAGATCAGAGGGCAGTCTAAGCAACTGCTGACATCCTATGAGACGAACCCAATTCTGTCCTCTCATTTCCAAAGTCTCGCTTGGTAGCATAGAAAGCAGAAATCTTTCCCCGGGGGGTCTCCCTCGCCCTTTATGGTGCAGACCCGCAGGCTCTAGCAAAATGGGTATACATTTCCCATCTTTTGTTTGCTGCCTCCCCCCCAGATCCGAGAGGCGGCATAAATGCATCCCTCCCCAGCCTTTATCCTGAGTGCAGGAGGACACGCCTGAGAGTTCTCCACTTCCTGAATGGCCTGGAGTCTTGCCAGACTCGAGCCCATCATGACTCGATGTGGCATCACTTACTGTAAAGATGCCTATCTTTAAAGGCCAGTGTAACGCTCGTATTACCAGGGGGAGGCAAACAGGAAACGGCGGGCTTGGAAGATGAAAAGGTGATACGGTATAGCTGCAAGGTAGTATGCACCTACAGACTGATATTAAAAGACAACGATCGTCAGAAATATGTAAACTAGACCATGCCTGATACAGTTCAAGTGCATTTGCAATGTAGATCTTCTGGCTTTGTACCCACAAGTGAAAATGTACTTCTTTGTTAATGGAGCATTCGTTTACATACAAATCTCCTGTAAAATACTTTTTTTTTGCATTCCGTGTAGAAAAAAACAATCATTCACAAATGATGCACATCCACGTGCTTCAAACATATACTCACAACGATTGTCCCACTTAGTCCATCTAGGAGCCCTGTGAAGGTATGAAGCGCCATACTATGTCAGAACAACAGCAGCAGTCACCTGAAATACAAGCGCATATTTTTTTGCTTTAAAGTAGAGCATGAACGAATATGTTTCTCTGGCCGAATTCCAGGCCGTTTCGCGTGGCTTGAGCAACTGCAGCCGGGAGGCAAGCTAAATTCCACACCGCACGATGATTATTTAGCGAGTTACGCTAAGTACTAGCGGCGAGTAGGAGGCTCACTGCTGAAGCGCCAACTTTGATCGCGTTGATGGGCAAACCCGTGAGGAGAAAGTCGACAGGTACAGTCATAAGCACTAAGCGGCATAGCTCATAAACACCTGGTCGTATGACTAAATCGTTGCGGTCTCGATTCCCAGGATCGGCTCCGCCGTTACGCCCAACAAGGCAGGTGTTGAGTGAATTTCTTAAAAAAAAATTCACAGCTGTTTATGTGTATGAAGTCTGAAATCTGTAAGCTATTGGGGGTGATTTGCATTAAACTGGCCTAATAAATAATGAAATGTACCTCAGCTACAGAACGGCTCCTGACCTCCACTGGGACTGGTGGGGCTTTGTTTACTGCGTGCCAGTAAGATCGGGCCACTACGTGCTTTTGACTGTACGCGTCCTGCCTTCTGACACCGCGTATCAAAGGGGGCGCTTTCCATCTCACACAGAAAGGGCAGTGTTCTGGTTGAGACCCTCCTCAGATCAAAGCATTCTTTGATGCATACCGAGACATTTGATAATCTTTCTGCCGATTTTACAAAAGGGTGCCACCAACCAGATACCCTACATCTACGCACCTCCATATTATATATGATAACGTGTCTAACCACCTTATATTGATTCCTTTATAATTGTTTAAATGGAAACAAAGTGACTTATTATATGCAATCTCCCGAAGTAGACACCAAACTGGAAATGTGAATCACGTGTCTCTAAGTATAATTATGATCGCATGGGCCCGGGTTGACAGAGGACGACTCTGGGAAAACTTCTCCGAAAAAGCAGCGGTTCAAAGAGCTTCGATGGGGTGGAAACAGGAACATGGGCAGTTAAAAAATGACAGGGAATAAAAAGGCATAAACAAAACATAGAAGGAACAAAAACGGGACTATCTCCCGTATTATGAGTCATAAAAGCTGCATTGTGTTCGGGAAAAATCTCCCCAAGTGCTGATTTGACTCCAGGAAGCAAAATTATTGGCACGGGAATGCAGACATGTACTTTCACGCGCCGTTCGTTTTACACAGAATGACATCAGTAGCCTAACTCATGTCAGGTTAGAAAATTATTCTTGCACATTAGTGGGCATCAGTGCCTACAATACTAACCGTATGGTCTAATAGCCGAGTGCAGGGGGTCTGAAGAGCTGCCCTGGTGCAGCATGTAGTTGGGTGGTTAAGGACATAAATTCATACCTTGAAGGCTGCTACCGAAAGTCTCAAAAGAGGCTCTGCAATAGTATCATTAAGCAAGGCACTTAAGCTCAGTTTCTCAGGTAAAAAGTATAAATGTAGAAAAATTGCTTTGGATAAAAAGTATCAGGTGTACAACTACCGAAATATGTAGGACTCTTAACTATAACTAATTAGAAATAAGAATTTGGTTTAATATTCTTGGTGATTTAACATTCAAGTGCTTGAACAACTAATTTTGAAACAAATGTTTCCCCCTTAAATTGCAATATCATCATGCAGTAAAAATGTCATTATACATCCATACTTTCATCTTGGCCCTGGTCGCAGGGGTTAAATGTAATAACGTATTACTTAAATCTTAAAAAATTCTGTGCTTTCTACAATTCACCAACCCTACGGTCGATCATTAACATTTTATTCGCATTAGTGCACTCTTTATAGTATCTAGACCAATAGCTCGCGACAGGCAAAGCACATACATTAGGAAGCAAGGTTAAATGCAGTCTGTACATAAAAGGCAATTTAGGACAACGCTCATACAGGGAAACATGGCTAGTTATATTTTCCAGAAATACGCAAATGTAAACTGTGGAAATTGTGCTTCGGCACCACTATACTGCTACAATGACTTACTGAAGCCTGACTCGATCCGAAATTGGTAGAGTAGCGGTATTAAACCGTAGACCGCATGTTGACCCACCCGCCACCGTACTGCCGCAGGAGCAACAGCGTCTGCGGACACTTTAAACCTCGGAGACTGTTTTGATAGGCGTCGTAAACCACCACAGGGAAACTATAATCGCATAAACAGTTTACTCTTAGTATTGAGATTCGACCAATGGTGAATCAAGGCAGTGGCTGGGTAAATTACATTGCGGCGAAGTAACGCGAACATGCTAGGGATTGTGGGCGGGCTTTATAGTATAATGGACGCTTTGATCTGCCAATCAAAACGCCCCAGAGTAACTAAGGCGTGAAAGGAGAGTTTGCATGAGAGGGGTGAGTAAACACTCACAAAAAGGCACCAATGGGAGAGGCAGGGGCGGTCCTTCGTGCGCGTTAGCTGGCTAACTAGCGTTTCGTTAAACGTACAGAAAAATGGATGGATGCTTAATTGTTGAGTTTGTTAGAAATTGCAGGCTTGGTGTTGGGGTTCCCTTGTCTTTATTGTGAAGCGGTTGGTCGAGAAAATCCCAAGTGTCTCTTACGTTCAGCTGAAGTAACCGGACAGGGTGAACGGTATCTGTGGGCTGACTCCTCCTGCGGGTGCCTTCCTTTAGCTGGCTCGCTAAATGGCTGATACTGCAGAAGTGGCTGGCAGTTAGCTGCCTCCCAGACACGAAGTCTGTAGGCTAGAGGGCGGATTAAACAAAAAAAAAGGTAAGATGATCAATGTTTAAATTGGTGTATGCTTTTGGAAAGTGAACTCCTGTCAGCTGAATCTTGTCTTCTGGCTGCGAGCTCAATAAAGTTCCATTGTAGCCGGGTAGCTAGCGGCTACGAACTAGTAACAACTATCCAGTGTGTCGGTCGCGTGGAATTAGGCTAACCAGCCACAACACTAAAGTAGCGTATGAATCAGCGCGTATCCCAGTTGACGAACGGAAGCCGATGTTGATGGTAGCAGCTGTGGGTTGTGCTACGCTGACTGTAGGATCTGGGTCTCCGTGGAGGACGGCGATGAAAATCGGTCTTCTACGTGATGATCACGAGCCTGCTATTTGTGTGCTTGACAGCGCTAGTGTTACATTGCATTGTAGGCAAAAATGGACGTGCACTGTTTTCCCCTTCAAATCAGTGCCTTCGTCTGCCAGACAACCCGCTAAGATACGGGCAGCTCGCCATCTGATAAACCTGAAAACAATCTGCCAGATGTGCGAACTGGTTGCATTCTTGTAGAATAACACCCAGGATAACTCGGCTTTGTGTGCTGCACAGAGTGGAACTGGACTTAATTTTGAAAAATAAATTCTGCGTGATATTCCGTTAGATTTGATACAAACTACAGAAGTTCGGACAGTCACAATACCATGACTAATAACCTCAAAGTTGGTTTACGTTCTTAAATCACAGTGCCTGGTTGAAAATGAGAACGTAATGAATTGCTCATTAAATGAATCCTGGAGATGTTAATTTCATTCTCTTCGAGAAGATAATTAAGTAAAAACCGACATAGGGATGCGTGTTAGGTTACTTAACTGTGCCAAGGCGGAGATTTGAAGAATATATTGGGCTTTTTGTTCTTTTTTATTTTCCATTGTCATCGAGTCTACTGTGTGCATTTTCCCCTCAATAGGTTGGAGACTCCAGGTTGTTTTGGGGATGAGAGGAATGTCTGGCCGGCTAGAAGATGCAGGATCGGGGAAAGTTCGTTCTTCCATAACCATGCTTGGTCCTGTCAGTTTTGGTTGCTGTCGCTGGGGAAATTTCATGTCCCTTAATCTGCTGGCCTCCTGAGACATCGAGGACATGCCACCTCAGCGAGATCACCTACGATAGGATTCATTGTACGTTTTATTTCATGTTTTTAAAATGTAAGCGACGAGCGTGCATCGACTGACGAAGATTGTTGGATACTTTTGCAACGCCGGCAACCAAAGATTTTTTTTAAAGCGACCGAACAAAGAGAGGCGAAGGATTGCACAAAATATCGGAGGATAAGGAAATATGGCTTCGGTGTGGAAAAGATTACAGCGTGTTGGGAAGCATGCGTCCAAGTTCCAGTTTGTGGCCTCTTACCAGGAGCTCATGGTGGAATGCACAAAGAAATGGTAAGTAGCGCTGTTTAAGAGCGTTTAGGCGTGATTCCGGCGGCAGTGCGGGGCCTGCGCGCGCCCTGCGCTCGAGCCGCCGTCTCCGCGGAAGGTGCCTCTGCGGTCCGGGCGGCTCCCCACAGAGTGAAGGTGCTCCGCGGTACGCCGAATGTCCCACCATCTTAACACAGTAAAACGGGGTTTAATATGTCAGGTCAAGCTAACAGCTTAACTGGATACGTGTCTGAAGGATAGTAGTTCGAGTGAAGCGAGCTGAGAAGGTGCCACTCAAATAGTCTTTCCAGACGCTTAGTTTCTTGCCGCCTGGTCACAGCTGCTCACCAGTCTTTTAACTACCTTCTTCTGAATTACATAAATGTTTTATGAGTTTTCCATTGTTTCTTGTGAGGATTTTTTTGTGTCCAGGCCATGTCTGGTAATGGTTAGTTTAGTTCCATAAAGAGGTACTTATTTTGTTGTGTCGTGTTTATTTACGTGTTACCGTTCATGTATCTAAAGATGCGTTTAGGTTTTGACTGCTTTTGCGAGTATGATCGGGATGTGCGTGTAAATGTGGTGACTCGCCATCCCAGGTGATGCCTTACTATGGCAACCCTGCAGTTTAACCCATTTCCCTGGCGTAAAGCTGGACCTATGGTGTTTAAAAAGAGGTGGAGGTGACTTGTTTATTTAGCTCTTTATTTGGATGGAATCGTAGCAATTTGAAATTCTTCTTTATGACTTTAATGAGAGAGTTTTCATTGTCTGGAGAGAGACCCAGCCCTCTGGGTGACAGTGATGCGTGTGAAGATGACAGCTTTGATCTTGGTGTGTAAGCTATGCTAAGGGAGGTCGAAGGAGACCTGTCCTCCATGCCTCTGTGGAAAGTTCCACTTGAAACACAGGCATGGCCCCAGGAGCTTGCGTTGTCGATCACTGGTCAAGTTACTATGACAAGCTGTTGGCTCCCTCCCTTGTTGGCAATCTCAAGAGGGGTGCAGGGGTTAGTCATAGCTGGTTTGCTTAGCATGTGGATGGTGGGTGTGTGGCATGGGCTGAGGCTATAGCTGTTACCTGCCACAAACTGTGAGCTGGTCCGAGTTGTTTCTTTGCTGCCCAATTTTTGTACTTCAAGTGCGTGTAATTGGTACCTGGCTACCGTCATACCGGCCAATGGGGTAGACATTTGCCTGGAAGAATGACACTTTCTCCGAAATCTGCTGTGCTTCTGGACCCGAAGTCTCTCCCAGCGAAAGCTACCAGCATGAGAGAGGTTCCAACACTGTTGCCAATATACGAGCCACGCACATCTCTCATAGTACGCTGGAGATTAGGAATCCTGTGTGGTCAGTATGCTGAAGATGGTGTATTGTCTTGAAGTGTGTGTGTGTGTGAATGCAGGCAGCTGCAGTGTGATGAAAGGTCGTCTCTGGTCACTCATCCGTTTACTGTACTTGTCAGCCAGAGCTGAGCAGCTGTTCTTAATTCAGTGCTTTCTGGCCAGTATGGATTCATTCCCATTCTCAACCCCCCTTTTTTAAATGTCTTTTGGCATTAGGAATAAAAGAAATATTGCAAACAAAGGGAGGTAATTCAGCATCATCTTTGTTTGGATAACTCAGTTTTGAGTGTATTTCTGCTGGAAAAAGTTTGTTGTGGCCAGTATTACTGAATCCAGAATAACTGTAGTGTATAAGTGATTTAGTAGCTGTGTACAGTCATGCCCCCCCTTAGTCATGTTTTTGGATCAGTCATTATTCTGTTTGGTCTTGGTGAGATTTGTTCTGAAGCGGCAGCAGAAATCCTTTACGGTGTGAAAATGCTACCCAGAATCACATAGGAATGGCAAGTGATCAGAAAGTGGTGTATTCTGAAGTGTGAGTGGATCAGGATGTTCTGGACTGGGTGCTGAATGACGCAGTTTGATGCTGTGAGGTTTAACCCATGAGTGTTTTTTTTCCTTTGCTTAAAAAGTGCTGTAGGGCACTGAGGTCTGACTGGCCTCTCCTGTAAGCAGCCGTACGTGTCTGAAAAGTGCCACTAATCGTTTCCTGTGATCCAGTTGATTGAGATTTCCATTAGCGTTAACTGATCAGTGTTAAAATGGTCAAACAGCTTGCTATGCTTTGGCTTGTCAATTGGCTCAGTGCTGTAACAATGAGCATCTTTGTATTGTTTGGCATTAAATTTGTCCTACATGTTGCTGAACCACCTCTGATCCAGTGAAAATTCTTGCCTAAAAATGAAATGCTCTTTGTTTGTCAACACTGTCACGTGTATTTATAGTAAGTGCGCTCTATAAGCTGAAGTGCTGCGTCATGGTTTTTTAAGCACTTTCACCCCCTGACCTGAATATGCACCTGTTCCAGTTTGTCTTAGAACATGGGCAAAGGTAAGGATTAGTCAAGTGCTAAAATGTGACTCTACTTTCCGCTTGTTGTCACCACCTGTCATGTGGTTTTTGCATTAATGTTGTGTCTGAAATTTATTTTAATATTTGCCTAACAAATGTATGCCAGAATTTCTCAACAGCCCTTGTCAACTAGTAGTGTATGGATGAGTAAATGTTTACCTGAAATTTGTGTGAGCCTGATACAGACTCATCTACGAAACAGGCAACAGCACAATAGCTGTTAATTTTATTACACAATGACAAAATTTGACATTTGTGTTGGTTAAATAGACGGATGTGGAGTTGGATTGGGCAGAGTGAGGGTAACTTTTGAAGAAAGTGTTTGATGCCAGTGATGATCAGCTGTTAAGTGACCTGATTCACCAGCCTAGCCATGAACTGGTTTGCGCCTGATGTGGTGGACGCTGCCTCGTGGCAGCTTCTGTTGTGAAATTCAGACTTGTGGGTTTTTGTCATCTGACTCTGATTTCAAAGGGCATCCCACTGATAAGCAGGGAGGTAATGATACAATAGTAACTCCTCATACCACTTAAGGGCGCTTATCTCAGTTGGCTGATTACAGGAGAGTCCTTGTCTGACCTGGATTCTCCCTTTTGGATGGTTATTTTGTTTTGGGGGTGAGGGCTTTATCTACAAGCTTAAAAAAATGCTTATGTTTGACTTAAGGCCGCTGTTTTTGCTTGCCACTCATCCAACACTTCTTACTGGGTGGCTGTCCACAAATGACATAACCGGCAGTGGCTGTGCTAGTCTTAAGTACCTCGCTGAGTGCCTTGTGCTCTCAAGCCCGTGCAGAGAGAGGGGCCTTGATGCTCTCGTCCCAACAAGGCCACTGATTCCATGTGCGCATGTTTGCTTTGAGAGGTGCTGTCAACATGCTGCCGCTCTGCTCCAAATCCATGTTTGTCTGCGGTTGATTTGCACTGTGCAGTTTCCCTGCTGGTGTCACTGGCTTGTGTTTTAACCGTGGGTGTGAAATTCACCAACTATTTGCTTTCTGCAGTTAAGTGGGGGTGGGGGGGAGCAAGAATTCTTGCATTCAGTGATGTTGAGTCAGCATAGGGGAACTTGCTTCAGTTTCTCTGTCTCACTTTCATGCTCCCTTACTTGTCCTCACTCTCTCTCTCACTGTCCTATAAGGTACCTCATCTTAAGATAATTATACATCCTGTCTGCTGTTGTAGCAGAACCCACCCCCCCCCCCCCCAACCTGCCCCAAAGGAAAAGCATATTTAACTGGATGCATCATTCCTTACAGGAAACATGGATGCTCATCTCTACCTGCCCCCTAGGATTGGGCTTTGTGCAGGTGTCTGTCTGCCGTTTGAAGATCTTGCCGGCGGCGCTCCCAAGGTCGCACCATGAGCCTGCCCGCACTCGTACACATGCGCTCAGTAGTACTGCCCTGATTTACTGCTTCGCAGAGAGTAAGAATGTGAAGTATTCTGAGGGGAAGCACCCTTGTGCCTCAACATCACATGAGGCTGCTGCCAGGCCGTAAAACCCAGTCGTGGTAATAGCAAAAGGATTCGCTTAGAGACCTTTATGGGCCAAGACTGTTAATAGCTCAAGACTCCCTTCCATTGGGCTATATGTCGTCATTGCTTCTGCTTGCTTGGCTGTCTCTCTCCAGGTGGGGGTGACATTTTTGAGATGCAAGCTTTTTTAATGATGGCCTCTTCTTTCAACCTATGTGTGCTTATTATAAATTTGTGACTTTCTTCCTCCTCCTCTCACTGCATTTTGATCCAGTATGTTATGCTACAATATGTTGTGCACTGTATTAAACATATGTGTGAGCAGCACATCATTAAATCTGATTAGATCAGACGTGTCGAATCATCTGTAAATGTTAATTGCGGAAGTGATGTAATTAATGTACATGCATTCTTAAGCCTTCTGTCACTCAACTTAGTTCTGGGTGAATTTTAGCCCGATTGTCATTGTTGGCCACAAACAGTCACGTTCCTCTATGTTTCTCCTCTCTTGTTAAATTCTCCAACCTGCTGGATCATATCTTTCTTTAAGCCTTCTCTCCCCCAATCTTTAATTTCTTTGCTAGTTGTCATTATTCCTTTCCTTTAGCTTCCCTTTTTATCTTCCTGCTTTTTCAGCCCCACCTGGCCGCATGTTTGTTGTCTTTTCCTTCCGTCCTCCTCCATCCCCCTCACTGCGACGAAGGCCGATGTCATTCAGGTCGGCTGGTAATTTTCGCAGGGTGGCTGCGGAGTGGCGCTGCAGTGAAGTGCTGCTGGTGTGCTGCCCCGCGGGGTGGGCAGAGGTAGATTACACACACATTCACATGCAGAAGGGAGTCTTTTCTGTGGGCACACTGGTGCCAAGTGACATTCTCTCTTTCTCTCTCTGTCTCTCGCTCCTTTCGTTTCTTCTCTCTCCTTTTCCCTCTGTCAACAAAGTTCACACTTGCCTGTCCTTTGTGGCACCGAGAGATGGTGCGCAGATGCATAATCCACCTAGATTCTCACGGAGACGTTTACACGGCTCTGTATTGCATATACAGACTGAACCCATGTACTCCCATATGCAACCTTGTGGTGATACATCCTCCTTATAGATCCCTCAGAATTCCTGACAGGTTAAACACTGCTTTTTCCCCACCCAGTGAAGACCACCTCCCCAGCTGTGTAGCTGCTTCTTGGCTGCTTCCTGGCTCCCAGCTCCCTGGAAGCTCTGGGATTTGGCTCCGTCTCCTCCCGCTTCTGGTGCTCGTAGTAAAAATGCACTAAGCAGACCCGCTCTGCTAAATGGAGGCCATGTGTTGGGGTATTATCTCTGCCGTGCTGCCGCGTCCAGCTGCAGGTTCTGCCTGTTTTAGGGACTGCCTGTTTGCTTTTGCCGTCTCCACGGTATCTCTGATCTCATGCCTGAATATGGCTGTGTTTTTTGTTGTGGGCAGTACTTCAGCTTGGATGGAGCTCATTGCTGTTCTTACACGGTTGCTGGCTGCTCATTGTTTTTGAGCCCACTTGACCGACAGACAGCTGGTTCCAGTACCTTGGTGGACTGGGCGCCCATTCATCTTTGAGTCGAGTGGCTTGTCTCGCCCACCAGTGCCCTCTGACCTGCAGCTACGCTGCTTATTGCCCTCTGTATAGGGTTATGGACACCAGTTGGTTTCCCTTAACAGCCATGTAAAGAAACACCGAACACTGATGAAACTCCTTGAACTGATTTTATCGCTGTGGCTTTTTCTGGCATTAGTAAGACCTGCCTGCAGTCCTATACTGATAAGGCAAAGTTTTAAGAGATGTGCCATCACAAGACTTGTTCCTTATGGGTGTCTGGAGTGGAAGCGTTCAGCCATCATGGTGATGCTCCACTGTGATTTATGCGCACGATTACAATTGCTTCGTCATGAGACGATCACTGGTGTGAGTTCCGTAACATGCGCAGTTGGCCGAGGAACGATGAGGAACCGCATAGGAACAGTAGACTCATTTACGTGGCGGTGTGCTTTCTGAAGAAATCCACAGCTGTTGCCTAAGAGCATAGCGGTGCTTTGAAATCCTCCCATGCAAAACCACACCCCTACTTTGTATCCTTTTAGAAATGTTTCTTATTATAAATTAAAGAAAAATGTGGCCATTTAGAAAGAAATGTTATTGGTTGCTGTGCATGGTGACTGGTTTGTTGGCCTGAAAGATGCATATTTTGTTGCATTTCCAGTGCCTTCATGAAGAAACTGGATAGGAATTGTTTGCTTCAGTCATTGTGGATAAAGATAAGGCCAGTCTGAGGAAAAGGAGTGTGGGTTTGGGGGGGTGGCAAGTTAGGTAGTGTCCTGCCTTGGGTTGCTGTTTGCTCTGCATTTATAAATAGTCAAAGGGTGTGGTGCTCTTCTTTGGATGCTGGGGGTTAATGTTGGATATCCCCCCCCCCCTCACCCCATCTGTCTTCCTGCAGATGCATTATGGGCTGATGGCATCATCTGGGGAAGCTCTTCCTCAGGAAGGTTAGCAATGTAACAGGATCTTTAAGCATATTGATGCTTGAACAAGCCAGTTCATGGCTTATCAGTCACTCATAACAGTTTATTGATTATAAATGTGAATTTGTGATAACTTGCCACTGGCTGTAATTCCCTTTGTTTTACCTAAGCATTACTTTGTACAGCACCCACAGTGACTCATGTGCTTGAAAAATTTACAATAATACAAAGGAAACAAAATCGCATTTTAATTTAAGTACCCGCAAGTATGTCTCTGTAGAGTCCTTATGGTTCTGGACCTGTGCCCTAAGTCTCCTGTGATAGCTGGTCATGGCCTTCCTACACTAATAGCCGTGAGGTCCGCATGATATTTTAAAACTGTTCCTCTTTCTGAGGGTTAGCTGAGAGTGATATTGGCCGATGGAGCAGTGATGAACGATTTGGTTAACTTCCTATTTGTTAATGAGTTGGTAAATTCTGGACCTAAATTTTACCAATGGTAAATCTATAAGGAAGGCTGTGCAAATAGGTTGTATTTGTAATGAATTTAGAGTTAGTGCACATGATCCAAAATTGGTTCCTCTGAATAAATTTGAGATGAATGATTTGGATTATTTTTAAAATTATATATTTCATCCTGTCCATTGTGTAACCTTGCTACTTAAGATGTTTCAACTGCACCCTACCAGGAAAATAAAGGATATTTTCAAACAGCTAGTGTGTCTCCTGTTGGCAGAAACTGACTGAGATGTTCAGCTGGAATTGTACCACTTAATTGTTTAAATGCATACCCTGATAAAATCCTTTAATGATAAATTAGACTGGCTAAACAAACCACTCTTATCACAGTAATTTGTGTTAGTAATCCCATTTTGTCATTATTGCATTGAATTTCTTCCAACTGAATTGCTTTGTAGAAAACCTGAATGAGCTGGTGAAAACTCAAAGGCTTCAGCTCTAAATCACAGTATTTGGCAGAGGTCAGGCTTGTCATGGTGGCTGCCTTGGCACTTGACCCAACTGCCCGTGTCAGTAGTACACTTTGGTCTGCCTAGATCTGCGGCATCAGAGAAAAATGTGTGATGTTATGGTTCTGCATGAGGAGCTGGCACGTGACACTGCTAATGTTGCTATTTTAGTAGTACATGATGCTATTGCGCCTGCTAGTGGGCATTGTTGGCATGCTCTCTAACCAAGATCCCCAGATCTGTGACATGAGCTGGTGTTTTTGTTTTGAAGGAGATATGCCCTCTAACCAGATTAGGATCTGGCGTCATCTTGGGGATGAAAGTGTTTTCTCCTTGACTTAAGGGAGCTGTCCCCCCAAACACTAAAATTTAAAAACAGACACACTAGGGCTGCCCCCAAAGTCGACTAAACGTTAGTTGATATGAAGAGGGCTTGGTCGAATACATTTTCATTACTTGGTTAGTTGCCAAAAAAATCATGTGAAATTACGCAATCAGGGGCTGCGCAGTCAGTGTATGACATCAAAGCAACGAGAGATCAATGCG
>JABFDZ020000066.1:7773141-7784402 GCA_019775955.2 Pollimyrus isidori | reverse complement strand
TGAACGATTATTCGACTAATCGCTAAAATGCAGGAGTGTTAGTCGACTAGGAATATCTTTAGTCGGGGGCAGCCCTAAGACACACTATGTCGTCCCCCCCGTCCCCCCCCCATTGTAGCTGCCCTTTTCTGTCTGCTTGTCTCTACCTTGCCTCCTTGTTAAGACAAATGCAACACTGTGAGTAGCGGAAAAGGAAATGCCCTTTCCAATTTTTTTGTAATTCATTTTGTGGTTTCACAAGCGTGAAGCAGGATGCATTCTCGCTATCCCGGACCCCACCCTGCCTCCCTTGTTTGCCTTTGTCTTTCCATTTCCTCTCCCTCTCTGGCACCCGTGTCTGGCCTGAGAGGATGGCACGATTCCAGTTCCTGCTGCCTGTCTGTGTAGGTCGATTCTCGTGGTTGGCGTAGGCGGACCGGGGCCCATCAGTGAACCTCTTAAATGTTGAGTAGTGATTCCACGCCCCACCCTCTGAATTAGGGAATTGTGGATGTTGATTGCCCGGCATCTTCGGCCGTCTTGAAGCAACCGCGGCATGTCAACGTAATGTCCTGCCCTTGTGTCGCTGCGTCCATCCGCCTGTGACTCAGTTCCTGAAGAGAGCATCTCCTTCCGCTTGTAACCCTTTCTTACTTGATCTACATTTTTGCCATACCTTGCTGTCTTTCTTTATCCTTAATTTTCTTTTACTTTGGGGGGAAAAAAAGAAATTTCTGGTTTCACTGGCATTGAAGCTGTTGTTCTCGGACTTTCCTGCACTTCACTGGCTGTATTTTCCTGACAGGCGGTTGTCCAGTGGTCCTTTATGCTTTACTGGTGTTCTGTGTATTTTGTTTATGCTGCAGGAAATTTAGGGAAAAAAATAGGCTAGCATCTGCTAACGGAAAACCTGAATCTGAAAGTTCGATGCTTGGCAATGTCTGTCCCAAAAAAGCAGCCTGTTTTAATATCGTGGCAGCCGAGTGGGGACACTGAGGGTAGCGGTCAGCCAGAAGAAATTGGTTGCTGTATACGTCTATGCCTGGATGATGGTTGATTATTATTTTTTTTCTCTCTTATTTTGCTTATGGGTAGTTCAGTAGATCCTTGCTGGCAGTCAGGTGATCCATGAATCAGATGCAAATCATGGAGGTGACCGGCTGGCTGACGTTTTGGCCAGTCTCACAGTGCCTGGCCTCCTGGGCTGCTGCCCTTTAAGGAGTCATTCAGCCAGGGTGGTGGATTTTGGCCCACGTTTGATGTTTGCTGCCTTGCCCATCCTACGTCGAATGGGCAGGTCTCTCCGGGACAGTAGCCAGAGAGGTAGCTGAGACGGCAGCCTGCCTTCTCTGGGATGGCTCGTGATGAACCCTGCACCTGACTGATGTAGGAAAGAGTTGTCCATCTGCCATTTTTTTTTTCCTTTTTTTTTTTTTTTTTTTATAAATAAAAATCTGTCTCCTCTGCTGTACCAGGTGCATTAAGAGTTTCTAGAAAAAAAATATCTCCAGAAACCATCACTGATTATTTATTAGGAGAATCAGTAGACATTGGGCATTTGTCTTCCAGATGCCACATTGCCAGATGAGATTTGTTCTTATGTTTCCGTTTCCTCACACACCGTCCCCAACCCCAGACAAACCCTGAGGTTATCCTCCAGAAAGGGACCCAATCATAGCAGTCTGCAGAAACCACTCTTTGGATTTCTGGGATTTTTTTCCCCTCACATCAGGCTGTCAGAGAGGCGGCAGTAACAGCCTTTTTTGTTTTTCAGGGGGTGGGGGAAGGTTCTCAAAAAGGGGGAGGGGTCTTGGCACCCTTAGGGAGCAGTTATTGGGCTGGGTGTGGCATGCCAAGGTTGGGGCCCCCGTATAATTAAACAGCAGTTGCCAATGAGCATCGTGTGGAAGACAGCATTTACACTGAGGTCCTGGGGCCCAGGAATGTATAGGGCAGAATAAACAGGAGAGGTAGGGGGATGGGAGAGAGAACTGGAGAAGGAATGAGCTGCTGGTGGTCAAAGAGGGGCTGTCTTTTCTCAAAGGCATCTCCTCGCTCTTGTAGTGCAGGGCTCAAAAAAAAAAAATGTTGAAGGGCATATTTTGAATTTTTGACATAGAAATGCTTCTGCTGTGGAGAACAGCCTCTGAGGGTGGAGCAGAAGGGCTTGCTAGGGAACGGAACTTCTGTGCAGATACCCAGAAGGACAATCCTTAGCTTCCAGTGCTCCCAGTCTTCCCTTATCCAGTTAGCCAGTGGAGTTTTATACCAGTTGCTTGCTAAGGCTATTGTAAACTTTAAATACACAGTAAAGTGTGACCATTTAAAAAGCACTGTATATTACAGATTTAAATGTTGTGATTTATAATATTCTGGTATTTGTTTTGCATGTCTTGGTGGGGGTGGGGGGGGGGGTAAATGTACGGCGTTAATATAGCACTTTTCTACTCTTCCGAGTACTCAAAGTGCTTTACAGTTCATGCCTCACACTCACCCATCCATACACACATTCACACACCGGTGGCGAAGGCTGCCATGCAAGGTGCCAACGTGCACACTGGGGGCAAATTGGGGTTCAGCGTCTTGCTCATGGACACTGATGGGGTCAGGAGGAAGCAGGGCTCAAACCGGCAACCCACTGGTTGCCAAACGATAGCACAGCCTTCTGCACCACCATCTGGACACCAGGGGTCAGTATTCTGTAGTAGTCTTGACAACCAGCATGTGACCTGTTTTGTGTTCCTCCTCCATCTGGTTTGCAACCCGATTTTGTTTTTTTCACAGCTCTCGCTTGTGGGTTGTTGCAGGTACTGACTCTGACTGCAGAGCCCTCATGCCTACTGGCCAATGTGCTTCTAAAACCATGCCAGGAGGGCCGTCACAGGTTGGCTGGGCAGCGCCAGTCACACATTCCTGCAGGTGTTCAAAATGGCCCCTTGGAGGTGTTTGTGTGGGTCCTAATCAAATTACCTGCCAGAAACACATTCATGCTGTACAGTTGCAGAACGTCTTACAGCTGGCTGATGTCATGGCTCTGTGCCCTGGTTTAATCCACAGCCCTAGTTGACAGAATGTTCTGAGAGCCAGGACTTGTACCATGCACGCTGATGATTGGGTAAGGGTGGGTTAAGAGTACAGTGCGGTAACAGTTTGATTGGGGAGGGTGGTGGGTGATGCAAGTGAATGTGGGTATATAGTGAGTTTGACAGGCAATCTTGGTGACCTCCTTGAGGAGGGGTTGACTGTGTTGTGCTTGAACTATTCCAGAATCTCGTTCTGGTTACATGGAAAGTAGGCCAAGTTTCAGCTCACATTTCGGCGGCTGGATAGCCAGCCTCCTGCTCCGGCCATGTTGTCGTTCTTGTTTGTGCCACAGTTTGTTGTCTCACTTGCACCCGGACGGTCAACAATCGTGTGTGATTGCAGTTGGTTTCCCTGCCAGTTATGCTATCGGCTCCCAGAGGCATGAGCTATTAGTTTCATTAAAGGTGGGGAATCTTAGTCTGTCGTCATGGTAACTTTGAGTGTGAAGTAGGAGAACCTGCTGCAGAGGGAGGACAATCATCTGGGAATTTTTTTACAATGGTCCCAGGGTTGGGATCTCCATGTCATACAGCCATGCAAGGTATCAGTGATGAGGTAGCACTGGCAACCCTCCCAAATGGTTCATCATTGCTGATCTTTACAGGAAGTCATGCCACTTTCCCAGGGGCCTCTTGGGCACCAAGGAGCTAGTTACTAGGGTGTGGTAAGTGCCAAGAGCCAGGAGGAGACAGTGGTTGAATGGGATATTTGATACGTGAACTGCTGACAGGTCATGGTTTCAAGTTCTCTGTGACAGTGGGTTTGCGTTGCCCTTGATGAGCCATTTATGGCCAGGCGAAGCAAGCGTGCAGCATAACAGCCTGATCTGGCCCAAAGCTGACTGTCCCAGAAGGAAGGAAAGTGCCCTCAAAACTCCCACTGACCTCTCATTTCTCTTGTCAGGCAACCAGACAAGCTGGTGGTGGTGTGGACCCGCAGGAGTCGACGGAAATCCTCTAAGGTGGGGGCATCTCGCTGTTTGTTTATGTTGAGGATGGGGGGGGCAAGGTTAAGTTCAGGTTTACTTGCCTTTTGTGTGTGTTTGGGTACATGAGTAAATTTTTCATCCAGAAAAGTGGCTAGCTTCAGTAAGCAGTTACACCTTCAAGGCCATTCCTTCAGAATTGATGTCCGACAGTCACAGTTGGCCGGTCAATCTAGCAGAACGTCGTGCTGCTGTGATACTGTATGTCTGCCACAATAGAAAAATAAAATGGGTGTTACTTATGATAGAGGCTATTATATTAAAGTCGTCAGAGAATCTTCCCCTGACAGTGATCGAACAGAAACCAAAACTCAGCCTTTACCGTATGGGGATAATAAAAAAGGATACAATGAAATTACGTAGAATTATCAGAATATTAATAATGAATTAGCGTGACATGGAAATGTAGAGCAGCACCCATATAAGGATCTCAGTCGAGGTTGACCTGCACTTCACTCAGAGTTGGGGGTTGTGTAGGCAAGAAGGTTTTTGGGAGTAGGACTATGCCAGCTGGAGAAGCTGTTTGGTCTTGTTCTTGTTTTCTGACAGTCATCACTCTCTGCCTTTTATCCTTCGCCCTCCAGTTAAGGGTTGGGGCAGTGGATCTTACTCCTGTCATTTTGGGGTGTACTTCTTAACCATTCCACTCCAGGCAAATGATTCTGTCTGTCAAAGTCTCGATTCATGGTTCCCAGAATGAATCAGGTGTCTTGGTACAGTTACTACAGTGTAGTAGCTGGAGGCGTCACCTGGATTAGATAAGAGCGGCAGTTTGTCTGCCGTTGAACAGCATCCCAGCCATTGGTGCAAAGTTGACTGTATTGTAAATTCCCCTAACTGGAAACTTCTCTCCCTCCACCCCCGCAGTCCCATAGCTGGCAGCCCGGAATAAAGAACCCGTATCGAGGGGTGGTCATCTGGCCTGTTCCTGAGAACGTTGAGATCACAGTCACGCTCTTCAAGGTATGGTTGGCCTGCCCGCCACTGCCATGGGGCATGGGATGTCGTGTGTATCCATGACGTCACACCCTTCACCTCCATCAGAGTATGGAGTCTTGGTGGACATGTGGATTGCCGATGCTGATGGGGACCATCGGTGATCTCAGTCTGTTGGGGTTTTCTTGGTGTAACAGGGCAGCTACTAGCATAGACTGAAATAGGTGGCTGTTACGATGTAGAATATCTTTAGTTTAGCATAGGGAAAGCCCTTTGAGAATCTTTAGTTTACCATTAATCTTTCCTAGTCTTCGAGGGATGTGGTCCTTTTGTTCTGGAGGTGAATTGATGAGCATTGGATAAGGACCTTCCACTGGCAGGTGGTGCCTATGCGGGCTGGGAGACTGCACTGGCTACTGAAATCTGCATGGTGCTGCCCCACCAGGCTCAGCAATAGCATTCTCTTAGCCAGAAGTACACTGGAGTTCAAGCAGTTCGAGAAAAGCCTGACAGCCATGGGGGGGTGGGATTGACAAGATGGACAGGGGTGCATGGATATTAGTGGTCTTTATGACGCACCTGTCAGGGGGATTTAATTTTACAAGCTGGAACACTGTGATGATCTTGTGGATGTGATACTCATCACCCATCAGCCTGTCTGCACGCTATTTGCTTCAGATCCTCAGTTTGAGTGAATGCTGAGTGCCTCTCCGGGGAAGCTGAATTGCACAGAAATCTATGGAAATATCTGACCCGTGCTCATACTGCTTCATTCTGTTTGGCCCATTACATGACTGACATCTGAGTGAGCCCCAAGTGTGTAGCTCGCCTCTTTTCGAGAAGATGGCCCTTGACTGCCGCTGACAGATTGAAGTACAGTTTGCGTGACCCCTGGCAGAACAGGGGGAGGGGGGAGCAAATAGGAATGAGAGGCAGCCATTTTCCTGAACGTTTTTTATTTTTTGATCAATACACCTCACGTTCTTAAGGCCTAAATCATTTTTGCTTTTTCACCAAAACCATTTGGCGCCAGTTTACCGTTTTACCATTTGCCTTACACTGAGTAGACAGAGTAGATTTTAACCCCCCCAGTTTGTATCAGTGTCATGGAGAGACATCCTGCTTCAAGCAGCTTATTTTTCCCTGGATGGTGGGGGTGAGGTGATTTGTGGAAACTAATATCGGCCTCATTAGAGACTCCTCCAGCCCAGACTGTCACATGTCATGTTGTACGGCACACGGCCCCCCATCCCGTATTTGTTCTCCTGTCTGCCATTGTACAGATGGGCAGGCACAGGTTGTGGGACACTGTGTGATAAGCTGTCACTAAGCAGTACACACGCACACAAATGTCGGTAATGAGAAGCTGTAAATATGGGAAAATTGATACCTTTATTCCTTGTGTTATACACTTAACTCTATAAATATTTTATTCCGGGAATAGGAATTGTTTCGGATTTTTTTTTATGGTTGCCTGGGGTGACTGCACACAAATATGTTAACCGAGATTTCCCAATAACTGGTTTGGGCTGAGTGTTCCTTTTTACTGGTAGTGTCCTTAAATCTGCTTTCCTGTTTGTTAATGTACATTGCTCTGTGTTTCAGGACCCTCACGCAGAGGAGTTTGAGGACAAGGAGTGGACATTCGTCATTGAAAATGTATGTAAATGTTTCCTTTACAGATGGGAACAGGCCTGTTTATGTGTAATGTGAAAAATTAGCTGATGCTGCCTCCTAGTGGACAATAATTAGAATGACACCATAATTCCTCCTCTTTTCCGGTTTCTGTTTCAATGTATTTTGTGGGACCCCTCCTTCATTTCCTGACTAATTTTGCTGTAGTTCACAATTTTGGTTGTAGTCAGCATATCTGTCTTAACCTATGGGCATAGGTTGCATAGGTTTTTCCTCATTGCTCTCGCTTATTTGGTTTTATTTAGCTCACTTGATTGCCTGTTAGTTTTCTTCACGTCTGCTTTCTCGTTACTGAATTGGAAATGGAAGTATAATGAAATTTAATATTTCTGGTCTAGTAAGACAAAGTCTCACATGAGAAATTTTCCCTGGCTCTTGTTCTGTGCTGCAGTGAGTAGAATGTTCCAGAAAAGCCACTGGACAGGTAACTACCTTGCTCAAGGGCACAGCGGCAGTTTCCATTTGGATACCGACTCAAGCTCAGCAACTGTACGAGTGCCCGGATGTGTTTTGGCGGAGGCCAGATTGCTGGTCCTGCTGTGATGTGCAGTTGAGCTGAATCAACTTGCGACCTTGGTGCTGGGTATTGTGGAATTGGGCGGTGTCACTTTCCTTCTCAGACCCCCCACCCAAGTTCATCCATGATGTAAGGGAAGTGGACTTTGTCTGTACTTTTTTGGGGGAGACTCAGCCATCGATCACCAGGTGCTTGAGTTTTCAATCACAAAAATGAACCAATGTCTCTTAATAATATGGCAAGGATGCAACTAAATTTCTACTGGACTACAATGGTGCAGCTTTGCTGATGTACAGAAGCGGATTGGAGTACTTTTCCATAACAGTGAGGCAGCTGATTTGTTTGTAATGTCCCGAGAGCTAATGGTTTTCTGCTCCAGTACGGTTCATGGTTCAGATCCTAAGTCTGCTGGTCATACTGGTGGCCACAGGGTTGGCTCACTCCTAGAGATGGCTGCTTCTAATTCCGGGTGTGTAACCAGCCTGGAATTTTCTACCGAGTCATCATTTGTGCCATCTGCTTTTTATCAGCTGACGTTCATTCTTTCAGGGTGGATAAATAGGGCTGTGTTGTAGTTTGGGAGAGTGAATTGTTCCTAGACTCACAGTGGGTTTGAGGCCCACTGTGTTCACCTGTGGAGCAGGGACTGTTTAAATGGCACCTTTTCAAATTGCCTGATGTGGTCTCTGACAGGCAGGCAAGCCCAGCAACCCCCTGCATTAACTTCCGCTCCTTCCTCAGTAATCGGGCATTTGCTTGGACACACACAAAGGCTCGGGTCTTTGTCCAGCACAGGGCCACCAGTCCACCTGCTCTCACTCTGCAGGGAGCAGGAACCCCCCCCTCCAGGGTCGAGGGTCCACCATACCCCCCCCACCCCCACCCAAAAGCCCATCTGCCAGTGCAACCTCATTAGCCCCATGTGAAGTTGCTCATGCAGAGCGACTCAGGAAGCCACATGCTCACCTGTATCAGGGAAGATGGAGGAGGAAATGCTATGAGGAATGTAATCCTCGGTGCAGTTTGATACTTAATAATTTGGAATTTATTATTGGACTTTACCCCTTTCACATTAAGAACTGCGTGATTTATCACTTCCATAAGTTTTTTCATTTTAAACGTTATGTTTGGTAAATGGCGCCCAGGTTGTTGCCATTTTCAGCTATTTGTGTCACTGAGGATTTTTTTGCGGGGGGGGGCTTGGGGCAGGGCAGAGAAATTCATGCTCAGCCTGTAAATTTAATTTAATTAAAGTGTCAATGGATGAGAAGAATTAACTTTTTTGAAGAGGAGACGAGTAAGGAGTTCCGCTTCGGCCGGGTGTGATTGATGTGAGAGGGCTCTTCAGTCCCAGCGGTCACAGAGATTGGGGAGGGGGGAATTCCTTTAGCCCGTACATACCTCACTAATAACAACATGATCAAAGGCAAGCCCTGCCTCCTTCACATTCTGACATCCTCGGCCTGCACGGCAGAGGAGTGGAGAGGCACTCCATGCCCAGACCTCAGAGGGAGTGGGGGATTTGAGCCAAAGGGAATCGGGGAGTGGGGAGGCGGTGTTATACAGACTTCAAAGACATTGCGCTTGGCACTGCATGGTGGCACTCTTTGAGAAGTGTCTTTGCTCCGAAACATTTTCCCAGCCTGCTTCTCACTTTGGGTTAGGACGTTCAGGAAGGCACAACCATAAGTATCCTTCCTGTGAGCTGCAAGTCTGGGGGGTGACCTCATTCCAACAACAGGACATCGACATGTGAACCACTTCCAAGATTCTGACACAAACTTTACCCTGAAATGACGACTATATATATATTTTTTTTGTTACGCATAATGTCATTCATGTTTATTTAGCACTTTTGGTCAAAGCAATGAACAGAATCACCCAAGTTCCCTGGAGCAATTGAGCCTAAGGGTTTCATGGTGATATCGCTCTGCCAGCAAGGGGATTTGAACTGGTGACCTTCTGGTCACAGGGATGGAGTCCTAACCCACAGAGCCATACACCGGTCACTGTGTACGTATGTCAGTGTGTGATGATGGGACTCCGTGCTGGCTGCCCCACGATGGCCATCGAAGGCTTCCTAACTAGGCAGGTGGTGTCAGGAAAATGTCATGATGTTCTTCCTGTTTCGCTGTACTGTCCACTTTGATCCAACAGCCTTCCATAACCATCAATCCAGGACAGGGTCGCAGCGAACCTGGAGCCTCTCCCAGAAAACAGGGGACACCCAGGATGGAATGCCAGTCTGTGTGCTTCATAGCACACACACAAAGTCTCACACACAGCTCCCTCCTGCCCCCCCCAGCTTTCTATGATGATGTATGCACAGCAGAGCTGCACGATATTGGAAAAATATGTCAAGAATCACAATGATTTAAAGTAAAAAAAAAAAAAACGTTCAATATTTACTCAAGCTCTATTTCGCTATAGTTTTATCTGCCAAGAATGTCTGTCAGATAAGTGGGCAGTGTTGCCGCTAGCCAAAAAAAACGCATGCTTTTTTTTTGTGGAATCTATATTTCCTTACAGTGAAATGCTAATGACCAGTTTTTGTTAGTGTTTCTGCTCCCCGCTCATGCTCCTGCAGAAGCAGCGCTATAATGTACAGACGGCATGAAGGTCTGGAAAAAAACTGATTTCAGTCCAGCTGACTATCACCGTGCCTGCAGTGTGCCAGTGTGCCAACTGCATGTGCATAACATAAGACGTTGCTATTAATATCACACATTGCCTGGCCCTAATACATGGCTTTCATTACTTAGATGGCTCTTGCGTTCATAATTAATTTCAGACTCTCACAGCGAGCATCGACTCCGTATGCAGCTGTAACCCTTGCTTGTAAATTCCGCACTTGGCCATCTGTTGTATGTGTGACAAAAAGAGAGGCTGGTGCAAGAGTAGAGATGATCAGCCCTGTGTGATCAGAGTTAACTGCCGAGTCTCTGGGACAGCTGCAGGCCTGCGAGTAAGGAATGTTCATTTATACTTGGATCATTGAATTCCCACTGGCTGTGTTTCTGGGCTTTATAGGAGCATCAGTATACAAATCTGCTGTGTTGCAATCAAGCCGCTCAGTTTCATATAATGTGTACTTCCTACTCTGCAGTGAAGTCCAATTGCAAATGCAATCAGAAGCATCGACAGATGAAACAAAATGCATTGTGTCAGTGAGCCCTTTTTTAGGGTGGGGTGCAGTATCCTAGATGTAGGGCGTGCTGCACAGACCTAGTTTCTGCCAGGATACAATAGCTGTCCCTCTAGTTTGAGCTGAAGTGCAGTGCAGTGCTGTGCCAGTACCACTAGGGGACAGCCTGGGACTGGCCAGCTAGTGTAAGTGCTGTAGCCCTGGAACCCAGTGCATTCTTCAAGTGCATTGGGGGTGGGGGCATGTGGGGAGGGGGGGGTCAACGTGGTATCTGGTTAATGTGAAAACGAAATGAAGGCGGCCCGAGTGGTAAGCCTGCCTGACCCTTCATCAGAGAGCAGATGAAAAAGGGGGAAGAATGAGCCATTGTGTCGCGGGAAGATGATGAAATTCAGGATCCGCGCGCCTAATCTCTGGCTCAACCTCAGAAATGTTAATCCCTCTGTAGAATTATTTGAGCGGCGGATTGTATTTTGTCATTGAAATGGCACAGTGTCAAACTACCTTCCCCCCCCTCCCCTTTCCCCACCCCGCTATTTGTGCTGTTGCCAAAATGTAAGGCGGGAAATTGCATAATCAGAAAGGCGGGTTGACAAAATATGATTTAATAGTATCTCAAAGTTGCATGCGGCTGCCCCACCTCCCCCAGCCTCATTCAAACGTGTTATCTAAAGGTTAGAAATTTTGGGGTCACATGCTTAACAGCTATATTTAGCTGTATTGTGTGTTGCCCCCTTTATATGAATGAATCACGATCTCAGACTGGGCCTCTCGCCACTGGGGCTGTTCTGCCCCTGACTTTCCTCAGGCTTTACACATTAGCCAAAGCAGGGAGTCGAGCCAATTCTTTCTCCCGCTTCCCGTTGTTGGGGGGGGGGGGGGGGGCGGGGGGGGGGGGGGGGGGGGGGGGGGGGGGGGGG
>JABFDZ020000066.1:7753458-7765386 GCA_019775955.2 Pollimyrus isidori | reverse complement strand
CCCGCGGTACCCCCCGACGCCCACCACGTGCCTAAGTCGCCGCCCCCAACTTCACCCCGTTCTTGGTCACGTTTTTTAGGTTTTTTTCCACCCCCCCCCCCCCCCCTCCGTGTCACTCTGGTATCTCGCCCGTGCTTGTAGTGGTGTGGTCGTACTGCCTGATACATCCCTTATTGTTTACGCTCGGATAAGCTGCATTGATTTTTCTTTTCTCCATCTGTGGTCGCTGATGTTGTTATTCTTATCGTTTTTGTTTGCATTTTTGACTTGTTCCCTCCCCACATATGCTCCTCTGCAATTTGTAGTGAACCCCTGACCACCAAAAACAAAATTCACACGTCTTTACCAGAGTACCTGAACATGGATACTTAGTTTCTTGTAACAAGTATTTTGTAAAGTGGTTTGCAAAAGATACCTGCATTTATTTGGACTTTTTAATGTTTTTTAATCCATTTTCTCAGCTAGCTGCTATAGTGGAAAAATTTCCCAAGTTCTTAACTTAATGGTCGAAAAGATGCATGCATGACTAGCTAACGTGCTGAATTGAGTAGCATTTCAAGTAAAGACATGCTTTTAAACACTACATTTCCTGCTCTCTGAAGACAATGGATTAATGGGAGAAAACGGGAGTGGTCGATCACTATGATTTTGCATTGCTGTCATTAGGTATTAATAATAGACCAATTAGTCTCACACAAATACACCTAATGGTGTTTATACTACAATAGATGGTGAATATAAGAAAGTGTACTGTGTCAGCGTCAATGGCCAAACATGGTTCAGAATGCAGTGGCCCGGCTGTGAAGTGGAACGCCACACCTCCTTATCTGGCTTGAGGCACTTGAGGGCCACAGACTGCGGCACTGTCCCGTGACGGTGGCTGGACGTTTCGAGATTCCAGGTGTTGGGCTGTAACTATGCTTTCCCTCCAGGGGTGGAAGAGTAGAGTCTTCCATCAGGAACTTGGTGAATAGGGCATGTTCTGGCTATACCGCTGCTGAAATGGTTCACTCCAAAGTGTAGATTTTCATTTTTTAAAATGTTTTTGCTGCTCATTATTATTATTTCTTCTTTGTTTTGGTTCATTGATGTGTTGTGTAACAGCCATATGTATCATGTTGCGCCGTTTGGATTGACGTCTTCGGCTGGTTGGTTGTTTACTGATTAATTATTGCTGCTATTGTTTGGCAACAATCGCTACAGAGCTTATCAGCAAACTAAACTTCCTGGAGGACGATGACCAGGGTGATCACAGCATGGCCACCAATCCCTTTGAAGACCCTGGGGACTCTGAGCTAAATCCTTTTGGGGACCCAGACGAGGAAGGTATGAGGAGGTGCTTGGTTGGAGGCGGGTGTGTTTTTTCACTAAATGATCGTGGTTCTTCAGTATAAGCCTGCTTGATGGCGCCTAGCTTTGTAGTCGTCCCTCCGCAAATACTGAAATCGCTTGCTAAGCAGGTGTTTTTCTTTTGTTTTAGGAATTACACAATTAAAAGCAGAAAGTGAACAGGATTTTCCACACCTGGCAGGCTTAGTTTGCTTTCTGGCAGTCTGTTATATTTTTGTAAGCGATTTGATGAGGGTGTCACTGTATGAAATCCCGACACTCATCACGCTCTTTAACGGTCCCCAATCGCTCTGGGTGACATTCCTTGTCGTCCGTGATAACCCAGCCGTTCATGGACCAGGCTCATGTTGAAGGCGTTATGCTTATTCACCATGAGAATGTTGGGCTGAGACTTGTTAGCCTTTTCAGGTCCTGGCAAGATATGTAAATTGACATGACATGTCTTAGTTTTCTTTTGGTTTGTTTAGATACGGTCTTTTAAATTAAGGCTATAGCTGTTGAGTGAGGCGGCTTCAGATGACTTTAGAATAATGTCAAATGTCTGTCTCTGCCTCAGAAACGTACCATTGACTGTCTTGGCAGCTCACCACGTTTGCAGAAGAACTCTTAAGTGTCTGTTCATAATCTATTTCACAGAGTCCATCCCCAAGCCTGCCTTTGTGGCCAGACAGAAGGATGAGGAAATTGCCTATGATCAGGATCCCACCAACCCATTCAACGAGCTGGATGTCGATTCGTCGCAATACGGGAACCCCTTCGATGAGACGGACCTAGAACCGGACACGTCCAAGGCTGAGCAGTCACCGCCAAAAGCCAGCAAGAAGAATGTGCATCCCGTGGATATGAGCAAGTACCTGTACGCCCACACTGCTCCGGCGGATGAGGAGGAGCTGGATGAGTATGTACTTGGCTGAGTGCCACTATCATCATCTTACCCTGTGAAACTTCTCATTAATATAGTTTCTGTAATTTTCGGCATCTGATTGAATCACCTGGTCCCCACGCCGTCTTCCTGTCCTAGGTCCAATCCCTTTTATGAGCCCCGGACTTCTAGTCCAGCACAACCCGTGACCCCTACTCTGGAGGTGAAAAACAAGAGGAAGGCCCCTGTAGCCCCCGCAGTCGCCCCCACGCCTCTGACACCAAGTACACCCCCCGAGAAAGTGGCGGGTGGCCTTGCAGGATTGAGGCAGGAGCTGGCCTCTTCCTCTCCCAAGGTGAGCTTGGCTTTAGCATGAAACTTCAGTCAGTGTTGATATATTCCAATCGTCTGCCTTATCGGACTGCATCAAATATCTAATACAGTTTGTGTTATTTAGTCTGCAAGAATTGCATGCAGTCTTCTCATACCTCGTCAGTCTAATTCCTTTTACCATGCAACAAATTAGTGTGATCCAATGGTACGGGGAGCTGCCATTGGATATTCATCCGTCCACACCCTCAGTTATGGTGCAGATGTTCAGAAGGTTGAACTACCCAGGTGCTAGTTGGTTGAGACTTTTAGTTGTGGTGAGGGAGAGCCATGGAGTGTCTCCGTATGAGGACTGAAGCTCATGTAGCTTTGTCTTTCAGCATTAGAATTAAGCTTGTCCTTTGTCATGATTATAGCTGAAAGGGATTCATGGGGGGAACTCTCCACAGAGGCCTATGGAAAGGTATATGGAGCTACGTCTAGGGGTGGAGGAAGTGTCTGTCTCAGGATGGTGCTTATGCGCCATCTTATAGTAGCATCTTGGGGGGGAAAACTCAAAGCAATTCTTTAGATGATTTTTTGAAAGAGCGAGGGTTTATTGTGGAAAGTTTTGAAGGAGAGAGGTCAGATCTTTCTTAGAAAATCCATGTGGCCGGGCACACTCCCCACTTTGCAAATTTAAAGAAATAATAATTTTGTTTTTATTAATTTTTCTTATGCAGTTTGAGGCTAAAAGATATTTTGAGTCATATGAGCTACAGTACCGCAGAAAGAGAACACTGATTTCTAGCATTTAGCTGATCTAGTTCATTAACATCTCAATTTCTTGTGAAATCCTACATAAAACAGTGAGTCGCATCGGGTAAAATTCCACTCCACAAGTCCAGCCTTGTTTTTGCTTCCCTCTGACACGCCGTGCTGCCCCGGGTGGACCTGTGGGTTTAGTAACACTCTATCCCTGCTTCTGTTCAGACGGCCTTGTGGTGCAGTTGTCGCTCTGGTGACTAAATGAGATTAAAGTCCTTCACCCAGGAACCTCTGTCAGGACTGGGACTTGAACCCACAGTGTGCAAAGTGTCCTGCTATCCAGAGGAAGCTAACTGGTCCGTCAACACTTCAGATTGGGGTGAGGCCAGGCTGCATGTCTGAGGCCTGAGGAGAAGACAAAGAGCTCCAGGTCCCGGTGCAGCGCTGCAGAATTCAGGCAGATGATTCTCCTTAATCCCTCCCACGGGCCGTTCTGTGTTTGAATGTTTTGCAAGAGCTGTTTGTTTTGGCAAGTTTGAAGCCATCGGGAGGTGTGGATTCTTATCCTAATGCACTGTGCCATTTCGGTCAGCAGCATGCATGGCTGTGAATGCAGTATTTCCTGCCTGACGGCCACCCGTTGAAGTTCAGCTGTCATCTGTTCTACGTCAGTGCCCCCTGTTGGCACTATATTGCATTGACATTGGCAGACGGGAAATGGGAAATCTTTTCTGTGGAATTTTTAAAATCCTCCTGTTTAGGGCCATGTATAAAGGGGCATTTCCATATGTGGTCCGTCCCAAATGGCCTGAGCGCTCTGGGAACTTTGATGTTGGGTGCCAACACAGTTTTCTTTCATTTCGCAGCTTTATTTGTTTGATGTATTTCCCTCAGCAATGCAGTAGGTAAAATCAGTTAATGGAATTAACATTAATTTGGCGTGTGAATTGCGTAAGCTCTGCAGAGCTAGTGGTGGTTTGTGGATGTGAGGGGGGAGAATCTGCAGTATTTACTACTAACTCTACCAGGCCTTCTGTGTGGAGCCTTCGAGCAAAGCAAGGTGACTCGACTTTTTTCCTTTTGTCCCCTGTATTTTTATTCCATTATTCCTTCCTTGTTTTGGGAGAGAAGCTGGGGATTGCTGGGGTGTGTGTCGCTGATCAGCCAAAGGAGGCGTCAAATCTAGGGCAGACACAAATACAGACTAATTTTTAGAACTAGGATGGGGGGCTAAGACTGTCATAGTTAGGGTTATGGCCACATAGTCCCCATAAAGATACATGGAGTGTGTGTGCGCGCGAAAATGCACCAATGAACCCATCTTTCCCTACAGCCATGGGAGCGACATGACTAGTCAGACAGCTGTTTCTGGATTTTCACCAATTTTACGTTGCCGGAAAGCTAACTGCGAACTTCTGCCCTCCTGATAGTCTCTGTCGAGCTTTGTCATTTTACGAGCTCTCATTCTTTTAATTAAATGATCTATGTTTTCACATCAAAAAGCACCACCCTGGTTCCAAGCCTTGGAATAGCTGCTTTTCTGGTGTCACAGAACTATCAGTGCAAAAAATCTGCATGCAGAGCCAAGGCAAAGTGTCCAGGTCTTCTGAGTACCTGCAGAGAAAGAGCTGGAGTTGTTAGTTTTCAAAGGGGTTTAAAAGCTCAGGTTTTCTTGTGTCCAGTGTTTTTTGCTTCTTGGGATTACTGCACTGCTCACGGAGAGGCTGCAGAATGGGCCCGGCGACAAAAAAGACGAAAACGACAATGAATCTGAGTGCAGTTTCCGGGAAGTGTACCTGTTTGAGCGAGGAAGTCCTTGGCCTGTGAATTTTCGAAAATCCCATAATCCTCTGTGTTTGATGTTTTGGAGCTAATGGCTTTTATTAGGGTGAGGCCAAAAGGTGCTTTGTGTGGAGAGCGCTTGCTTGCCGTGGTTTTGAATGACATGGTGGGGCAGGGAGAGAGAAGGGTAACTTTAGCTTAATCTGGGCTTATCCTGGCCCAGCGCACAGGTGTGTGTGGCCCTAAACCCGGGGGTGGGGGGGGGAGGGGGTGTGTCCCAGGAGATCAATATTATCCCTTGTTGCTAGTGATAGCTAAGGGGGAAGCTTGGCATCCCCTTACCCTGGCCCATCCGTCTCCCATTCCCCTGTCCTCCTTGCTAGGAGAATACTTGTTTTTAATTAAATTGAATCAAATGTAGACCCCCACTTTGTTTCTGAAAGACAAAGATGCGTCACAGATGTGTACGATCTTGCAGCTGTTTGATGTGCTCGACGGCTCGATTTGCAGGACTGGCGTGCGGCAGTAGCAGCAAAAACACCTTCAATCATCATGTAAATGGCTCCCTCGCCTGACCCTCTGCCTTCCACCCTCTGCTTGTTGTAGAGGCGAGCAGGCCGCATCCTAACTGGGAACCATGTCAGCCGGCCAGTCTTCTCCACAAGTGCTCCTCCTATTCATCCTATTATATGTTGTTTTCTTAACCGGAGCCGTAATCCAGAGTGGCTTACAAGGCTTATAATTGTAGAGTTAATCTTTTTATACAGCTGGATATTACCGAAGCGGTTCAGTTTTAAGCGCCTTGTGCAAGATTATCAAGACCTTTCTGGGAGCTGAATCCGACATATCTGGTTCCTTTAGGCCTGTAGGCCTCTTTGATGGCCCAAGGACGAGCCAGGACTGGCATGCATGTGGGTAATCGAGTGCCTGAACTATGCCTCTTGATGCTAGCCCTAATATGTTTGCTTGACCATCCATGCCATTCCTTTAGATGGTGATACTCCCCTACCCCCCATTACCCTCTGTACCTTAGCAGCATGGTATCCCTCAGGCCCCAGACCCAGTGGGGAGCCATAACCTGGGCGCCATGCCTGAGTCCCAGCCTGCCCACGAGCACTCAAAAGCCACGCCCGACCAATCATAGCTGTGCTCTCAAACCAAGGTGCCGGCGCCAGGGGGAGCATGGCGGTGGCTGCTGGCATCCATCCACGCCACGTGACTGCGGCGTGCCCCGGCCCCGCCGCTTGAAAGGTTCATTCTCCTTTAGGGTTTTTTGGCTTGAGTGGCGGTGGAAGGAGTGACGAGCCTTCAGTCCAGCTTTGATGGTCCACTTTCATTCTGTGGGCAAAAAGAACTGCTGAGGAAAAGGTGTCTCATGCGCGTTAGTGAGTGCTGGTCTCTGGGTCGACCCCCATCTCTACTGTAAATGGGCCCCTATTAGAAAACGTCGATCGCTCTTCACACCCCAGTTGATGCATCTAGCCTTCGATGTATAGGGGTGTCTTCCTGCTTTTCCTTCACAGCAAGAGCTCATCCTGTGCGCTGATCCAGTTTTGTAGATATTTTTTTTTAACACAAAGACTAGAGGTTTGTAACATCTCCGATTACCTCATCAAAGATCTACCCAAGGCAACTGAGGTAGCATTTAAATTTGATCAGTGTCTCACAGTTTTAGACGCCTCTTCTAAAGTCTTTTTAGTTTTTTCTAGTTTTAATTTTTTATAAAATAATGTTGTGGAATGTTTTTTGTTTTGTCCGCAGATTGGTGATAGATGCACAGGTGACATTGGCTGAAATGGAAACTGTTCTCAGTGCTGTAGTACATTTTTGTCACGCATATGTTTTAGCTACATTTGTTTGTCCCGCTTATAATTACTTTTTCATGGTTAAAACAGCATTTGAACGAATGCCTGTTTTCTGACAGTTGGATCAAACGGCCCGATGTGGGTGTGTGTGTGGTTTTTTTTTTTTTTTTTTTTTTTCTCCAATTATTTTTTTATTATATGTAATTTTTCCCCCTCCCGGCGACATCAATCGAGCCAACGTTCACTAGCGCGTGCGTGGGAAAACGACGCTCACGGCCCCCACCTCTCGTCACGGCAACCCAGAGCTACATCTTACACGTTATTACGTGCCGCCGTACATTAGGGATTAGCGTCGCGAGCGGGCTGCATCGCGGTGACGTTGGGGTTTTTTTCCTACATGCGCGCCCCTTCCCCCCCCAACAAATTGAATTTAGTCTTGGAGTCGTCACTCAGCATGTGCAGAGCTGCAATCACATGAAGCTGCCTCCTCCCCTGTAGTTACTGTAGATGCATGACATACAGAGCGGACGACAGTGTTGACTAAATCCTTTTGGGGTGTGTGTGTGTGTGTGTGTGTGTGTGTGTGTGTGTTTTAATAAAGTTCAGAATTACCTTCAAGTCAAACAGTGGTAAAATGTTCCAATATAACACTTAAGCTGTATTTTTTTATATCATAAAAGCCCCCTCCCTCGAATATGAGCTTAATTTTCCCATCTGTAATTTTCTTTTCCCCAAGTGAAACTGAACTTCTTATTGACAATTTTTCTGATTCGAGTACAAGTAGTTTGAGGGCAGTAGGTGGTGTATAATTTGACTGTTACCACTGCTGAGATCTGACTCTTTCCATTCTTTCACTGCAAAACTGGTCTCTTCCTTTACTTACTGGCGGCTCTGCATGGTTTTGCTCCCACTGCTGTTGCCTGCAGTTATAAATCCAGATAGAGGCGCAGAAATGTCAGGATGTGTCCCAGCATGCTCTAGGGTTTTCCGGCTTCATTGGGCAAACTGTTCTGCACGTCCTGCACCTCCATATTACACGTTTTTAAGGACTTTAGAAATGTATCATGTCCTTATGTGCTTCACGCTATCCCTAGACATTGTGAGGTTTTAATTTTTTTTAATTCATAACTGTGATTGGATTTGTGTTTTGGGGTCACCTTATTTTGGGCTTGGTGCAGCTCTTACAGCGGAAGTTATATTTGAAGGTCATGGTACTTTCCGGATCTGTGGCAGATATTTACCTCTCATGCCTGTTGTTTCCTTGTGCATATTCATATGTAAGATGATTTTCCTTCAACATTAGTCTTTGCAAGCCTTTATTTCCCCTTATAAAGACTCTTTACTTCATCTGTCTTTTTCTTTTTGTAATGGAACTGGAGTAATTAATTACGTTGTTACATGTTAATAAAAACTCCCCACAAAGATACAAGTGGCAAGTATGTCCATGTGTGTGTGTATGGGAAGGTGATTTTTTTGGTTTATGACATAAGCAACCTAAAGTGAAGATCTGTAATCTTCACCGCAGTACACAGACTATGGGGAAGCTGTACTGTCTGGCCTGTGTCCTCTCTGAACATGGCAGTGCACAGCATGTGTGTGCCTTCACCGCAGTACACAGACGTTAGGGAAGCTGTACTGTCTGGCCTGTGTCCTCTCTGAACATGGCAGTGCACAGCATGAGTGTGTGCCTTCACCGCAGCAATAACCCTGCTTGTGTTGTTTACTGCTCATTTACTTCAGCAGGTAAATGTCTCTACCTTCTACTCAAAACAGGGCAGTTCAGGTCCCAGCTGTTTTCCTGAGTTTAAATCCTTCTTTCTAATTTACATTTTTTTAGTGGCACAGATGATAGGAAATGCATTAATTGTAACGTGCTGTTTTACAGGCTGCCATTGCACTTTGATAATCCCTCCTCCAAGCGGAATAAAATGGCAGGCCAACCCCTTGCCCCAACCACCACTCTACCCAGCGTCCTCCAGGGCGACACATCAAATCATTTAACTAGTACAAGAGGACCCGTTTGTGTCCTGCCAGCCAGTACCCCCATCCACATGCCCCTCCCCCCTGCAAACACTCGCTACGCCAACAACGAGCACTACTGGGCCGTATTGACTGAAAACATATCAATCTGCTGTATGAGGGATGTAATCGCTGGAATTAAAACAATACAATCGAAGATGCAGAATTGTTACCAGCAGAAAACCAGTGCAATATCCTGTAATGGGTAATTGGGTTGACAAAACAGTGGCGCACTTAGGGGGGGGTCATGGTTGACCAGTTTGGGCAGAGCAGAAGCTCCGCAGGCGCCCTTGCCAGGGAGGGGTTAAAGCCCCCCGTGGACTCGTCCCCGAGCGCCTTCACAGCTCCGAAGTGCGCGGTCTTGTCTAATTGCTTTAATGGCACCTGCACCGGTAATCCGGGGTAATTAGCCCTGCAGAAGCCGGCGACCGCTTTTATCCTTGTCAGGAGGGCGGGGGCCACCTGGGGTAGCCGGCGTGCTCGACGTTGAGGGGTGCGGGCACTCCGCCCAGCGCCATGCAGATCCGTTCCAGGCCTGTGGACCAGCAGGCTGAACGTTGTTAAGTTGTATAAGTCACTTTGATAGACCCAGTTGTTCTTTTTCAGTGTTTGAAATTTAGTTGTGTGAAATTAAATGTATTTAGGGGGTTTTATTCGAAGGCGTGAACACGGGTGTGAAGGTGGTCGGAGCTACGCGTGCTTGTCTCGCATTCCTGCGGAATTCCTCCTGGGGGAGCACTGCACGCAAAGATGCCTTGTCCTCCCTGCACCTTTCATCTGTCACAGGGACTCAGGCTGGCTGCCTGCTGTCCCTGTGCAGCTGCTCTCTCTTAGTCTACTGCCGTCACCTGTCTTTTACCAAGGTGGCCAAAGGGGGGCGTTGTTTGTCTGATTTATATATGTAAGAGTTGCATTTGAGCAGATGAAATGTATAAATCTGTGCACATCTTGTGATATCGACATTACCGCTGATTTTGTGTTTAAGTTCCCTGCTGCCCTGCTCTCCTGCACACTGCATCTAACCTGTCTTGCCTTCCCCCCCATCTCACAGCCAAGTCCCATCCCCAGCCCCATTCTGGGTGGAAAGCCCAATGCCAGCCAGTCCCTGCTGGCCTGGTGCAGGGAGGTGACCCGCAACTACCGTGGAGTGAAGATCACTAACTTCACCACGTCGTGGAGGAATGGCCTGGCCTTCTGCGCCTTGCTGCACCATTTTCGGCCCGACCTTATGTGAGTCCCCAAAATGTCACTGTGTGCGCCTACCCCGTCACGTTCCCTCCCCACGTTCCTCTAGGTGCCCCCCTGTCACACAATCATCTCTGATTATCCTTGTCCCTCTAAACAAACCCGAACGGTGGTACGCAGGAAAATAATTGGAACGGTATGCTGAAATCCAACGGGCCTGCTGCTCTGTCTGTGGTGACGGCAGGGGATTACCTTGTGGTGGAGCTGGTTTTATGTGGAGGTGTCTGGTGTACACTTGTTGACATCATCTCATGCACATTTTGTGGGGTGGTTTGTGTTCAGTTTTGCGGGGGGGGGTTAGTGCTCCTGTGGCCCCTAGCCGCCCTGAAACTTGGTTTTCCGTGCCGTGGGCTCAGCCAGTTTGTGTCCTCAGATGGCTATCGGACGTCAACGTTGCCTGTTTGCTTTTATTGAGCAATCGGTGACTCTGCTGCTGCTGTTGTTCTTTTTTTTTCCTCTCTTCCCCTCCCTCTCAGTGACTACAAGAACCTGAATCCACAGGACATTAAAGAAAATAACAAAAAGGTAAGTCCGTCTCAGTCCCTGTCTTGTGCGTTTTTTCCTTTTTAAAACCTTTAAGATCTGTTTTCTTGTTTAGACATTGTCCCTAAACAAAAACCTTTGGTTGCATATGGTTAAGGCTCAGAAATGATTATGGTTATCGTAACTAGGATCAATGTTGTCTCCATAGAAATGAATGGAGAGTCCCCACAATGATAGGAATATATGAGTGTGTGTGTGTGTGTGTGACAGGTGCCTCTCTGTCCGCCATTTAATAAAACTGTTGCCACTAATGCATATTTTGTGCCCCCCCCTTTTTCCCTTTGTGTCAAGTCTCAAGTGTATCACTTATTGCCCCCATGTTCCCTTCCGCAACCCCCCCCCCCCTCAGAAATGGCCGTCATTGTTTATTATGAAAGCCCCTCCTTGAGCTGCACCTTTCCCTGAGCCTGTCATTCACTGCCCCCCCCCAGCTGTGTGAATGCGTGGGCTGCTTCCTGCAAGCCGCTTCCTGCCTTCACACGACACCCGCCATGGCCCCCACAGCCCTTGTGTTGGGGCACAATGGCTGAGCGTGGTGCCCTGCCAGGCGTGGAGCGTCCCACGATGCCGTCACCGCCCCCCTCCCCCTCAATTAAAGCGGCACTCAGCCGTGAATGATGGTCCTTCCTCCCTCTCCCCGCCCCTCTCGGACGGCTGTGTGTAGAGGCTACAGAGCACCTGGTCTCAGGTGACCACCTAAGGAAAGGGCTCAGTCACCTGCCCTTTCCTACACCCACCCCAGCCCCTCTTTCTCACTATAAAACATTTCCCTAATTCTCTAAATTTCCCATACGGAGGAAATATAGGCTAAGGCTGGATGTTCTGGGAGCCTTGTTTGTGCCTCTGCGTGTGACGAGCAGAGGGTGATGTCATTTCCTGTGACACCAGTCCCCAATGTGGAGTGTAATTGGAAAATGCTTGACACACGACCGGGCAGCTGGCCTTGAGTGGCAGCGTCTGACAGTTGACACTCCACTCTGTGCTGGGACAAATATTCAGGGAACGTTGAGGGGGCAGGGGGGTGGACGGCGTGTCTTTTTTTTGTTTGTTTGTTTGTTTTCCTCCCCCTCCCAAAAAATGGTACGCCTCACCAGCCTCTAAGAACATAAAATCTAAATGACGGCGGCCCCCCCCCCCCCCCCAACCACCAGCAAAACAAAAAACAAAAAAAAAAAAAAACAAAAAAAAAACAAAAAAAAAAAAACAAGAAAAAAAAAAAAAAAAAAAAAAAAAACAAAAGAAAAG
>JABFDZ020000066.1:7694004-7719467 GCA_019775955.2 Pollimyrus isidori | reverse complement strand
CCCCCCCCCCCCCCCCCCCCCCCCCCCCCCCCCCCCCCCCCCCCCCCCCCCCCCCCCCCCCCCCCCCCCCCAGGTGGCAATTATACAGAGGGAATCCAGGCAACATTCACAATCTGCAGCACTATAAGCAGCGTTTATTGTTTCCAGGGTCAGTTCTGATCCTTTGGATGAATAACCTAAAATGTTTTTACCTGTACAAAGTCTTCAGGGTGTCAAAGTTGCATTTAGGGTAAACCTGATGGGTTTCTAGTTTAGTTTTTAGTCGTCTTTTTCTGTTATCCGGACTTGAGAAATCGTTTTAAGAGACGAAAGGTTGACGGAAGTTGGTGAAATGTTTGACGAACACCCAACTAATATGTAAGGAATAGCTGGCAAAAACGTTCTCTGAAAAATATTCATATTTATTGCCCGTTATCTCTACTCCGGTCACGTGTAAGTAACTGCTATACATCGAGACCATGTACATTTGCGCAATGACTTCAGTTTTATATTTATTGTACACTTTAAAAGAAATATGCTTTCATGTGCAAATATATTGGTTCACATCTGGTGCAGCTGTCATTTTGTGTGGTCATTTACTTGTTTATTTATTTCACTGCCATACCAGTCTTCAATAAAAAAAAAAAGAAACCCGCTTTCGTACTCTACGTTTATTCATTTCGTGTGGCGCTAGGTATTATTTGAATATATCGTATTTTGTAGACCAGACAACATAAAATCCAAACAATTTAGAGAATTTAAGGAATGGTTTCGTTGTACATTGAGTTGTAACATAAACGCAAAAGTTAATTGGAAAAACCATGATAATAAAAATACTAATATTTATACCCAGCTATTTAATTGATAAGTCCCAAAAAGTGTGCGCGTGTGTGTGCATAATTTATGTCAATGAAAAAAATATATAGGTTACTGACTTCTATGTTTTTAAAGATTTAAGTTGTTGAAAACTAGTACGTTAAGGGCTACAGCTGTAAAACTTGACTTTTCTACTCTTTATTCATTTAATAATCTGTTCCCCCTGCTCTAGTCGTTTTATTTGGAAGCTCATTATTTTCTTGATAAATCCCCTTTTTAAAATGGTGTGCATAAATATATACAAATACTCAAAAGCATACCGCCGTAACACTTCTAGCAAACTTTTAAAATAATTCAATTCAGTCAATATTCACTTGCTTATAAATATTTGCGTTTTGTTTTCGTTCGGTCTATTGCTTGTGACTAATTTTAGAGCGGACCATTACACCAATTCATTTTGCACAGAGCATCTATTTATCCCAGATCTTGATTTCGCATGAGGAAGAATAACATTACATCAAGACATGTACCAAACGCTTCAGTTTTTGCCCTTGGACGGATCTTTTTCTTCGGATACTACAATGTACCTGAATCTGTCCTCTAACGTATACGGAATTTTTTATTGTTCTGTAGTTGTCACCGGAGGAAATCTTGTGCCAAATCAACCGCAGTTAATCGCCAGTACGACTGATAACACGTGCGAAAGGACGTTGCAGGTTTCACTAGCCAACCCGCCTACACGATATTTTTACATTAACTTCAAGTCGAATATTGTGTGTGAATTTGCGTTATAATATATAGTGCGTGTGTGAGAGATGGTGTATTAAAATATTTTGATTTCGAACGTATAAAACTCTTAAGTATTTCCTTTTGTCTTAACCTAATGTAAAGTATTTTGAACTACGCTTGCAGTTTTATATTTCCTAATTTGAATATTATATAACAATGTGAACTACATGATTCTATGTTCCAGGCATTGTATTTGTGTGTTAATGTCAAATACGAAGAGTTTTTAACAATTGAAATAAGTAAATGTAATGGTTTAAAACGCTGATTTCATTGCACATCTGAAAATACCCAAGTAAAAAAATAGAAACTTACCTGGGTGATTACTCTGTCTATGGACGGTCTGTTAAAAGTCGTGCCGGCGTAATAAAAAAAAAAGTTTTAATCTATCGAAATAATCAACTCGAATATAAAGTGTAGACTAAATACTGAGAAAGTGCTATTGATGCGAACCAAGGAACAGAAACGGTGTTTATTTTGAGAAACAGACGCAGGTTGCTGGAGGTAATACTTTCAAAGCAGTCGCCTCACCTCACAGGTGTCGATCAGTAGGAGTTCGAAGCATCGGCCCACTAATATCCTCCCTGCTTGCAGAGAAAAGTACCACTGGACGGGGTTACTGTTCCTCTTCTGCGAGGTTCTTACACTATCGTGTTTTATGCTTCGTCGTCTCAATAAGCGCCGTCAACATCCGCGGGCCGCTCCAATCCTGCCGGCTAAAAGGACTAAACTTTTCCGCCTCCTCTCCTCGCTCCTCTAATCCCAGGCTTTGCGAGCTCAGCATTAAAAAAATTTCGGCTGCAATTTGGGATTAGACAAATTCTCTTGTTACAAAAGGAGAGCGCTATTTGATATCTTGATACTTGGAACTGGTTGATGTCGACGTCTTAGACCAATATCGCCCCGTTTAACCAAACAAATGAAGCAAAACTATGCAATTTCTAATATTTTTAAAATTTAAAATGCGTTTCTGTTATTTCGGTCAAATATTCATATAGCCTTTCAAATGGAATACATGAATTTTGTTAACCATTAAAGTTTAAAAAGTGTAAGGCTACAAGTGACTAACACAACCACAGTATGTGTGTATATAGGCCTATGTAAGACAACTTGGTTAAAAATACTGGCCAATTCATCGGCACTGTTTTTATGTATGTGTGTGTATATATATATGTATATATACATTATATAATATGTCTGTATCATGCATATAAATAATATATATAACGAAGTTCCGACAACCAAGTTTTCTCAAGCTTATGTCGCTTTACTTTTTTTTAGATCTATAGAGGAACCGTGTAAACTAGGCCTTTGATTAGATGTTCCTTATGGTGTGGGGGGTGTGGGGGGGGAATGTAATTTCGTTTGTCTGGCGGTCACTTGCTTTGAACATTAGCTCGCTTTCAGCTTCGGCCTCGATTAGAATGAGTTGATTTTGTGAGATCAACAAAAGAAGCGACCGTGGGCGTATTGGCGTCCTTCGGAGCATCTCCGCGAGCCCTTTGAGGACCCGCTAAGGAAGCGCTGCGTTCTCCATGATATTCTGTTACCGTATTTTATTGCCATTTCTTTGGGACACGGATTCTTCAAAGGTGCTTTCTTTTGATTCCAAAAGTCTGATTCTTTCTGCGGCTATTTCATTCATTTTCTGGATCGGCTGCGTTTTTCTTTAATTCCTTTCACGTTTCCCCTCTGTGTGTAAGAAGACTGTCCCTGTTAAACTTTACGCGGACTATTCTGAAATGTAATTCTAAATGGGGATTAGCTCTTCATTAATATTCATGAGATTTAGGTATAATAAAAAATGAAAATAAATAAAATTTACGATTTAAACCTTCAATATTTTTCATCCAAGGTCTGTTTTTTGGGCTTGATAAGTGGGGACGCTTTGTCACTGTTCACACAACGTTCGCAAAAGATAACTCGCCATTGTAAATACACGTTATCTACCAAAATAATCCGTTTATAAATTTGATAATCGTTTTGTAAATTGCCTACTAAGTCCGACAGCCAAAAGACAAGTTTCTTAAAGCAGAAAGTAAACCGATGTCATTAACCTGCTTAAATGAGTCATTGGGCAATTCAGTTTAGCATCAAATTACCAGTTTGAGTGTATTTTGCGGGTAATTAAAAGTAAACCACAATTTGATTTAATATGCATGGTGCATTTTCAGGAGTGACACTTAGAAATCTGCCTCCTGTCTTTTCATTGTTAAAAAAGTGTTCAAAAGCAAAACACGCGAAAATTGCGCATATTTTATCAATTCTAAACTGGAATCGATTCGTTTAAAATAACGATAAAACACATTTAAAAATTTAAATGCATACTGCAATTTGTGTTAGTAAAATTAATCTTCCTTTATACCTGCGCTGTTTAATAACAGAGAGAGAGAGTTAAAACAAACGAATATTGCTCACTAATGGACCTTTATGTTGTGCATTTCAACTTCCCGTTTTATTTATTTATTTAACTATATATTTTTTTCCTGAGACTGTCGGGTAAGTTTGTTGTCCTCGGTTTTAATGGGAGGGGATTTTAAGTCTCTCTGTTCCGTAAGTGGTTCTCCCTCCAGTCCGTCACGGAGGGAGCACACGTCGATTGGTTACGGTGGGCGGTTCCGCAGGTGTGTTACGCTCTTAGAGGGATTGGGTTGAGAGAAGGTGATCAATCTCCATCTGTCTACATTAGCAATCATCTAAACACTGCAAGACACTGAAGAGCAGCCAAAGGTAATGATTTTGACTTTGTTTTCAAATCCTGGGACTCGTCAGTGTTTGCAGTAATATAGTAAAAACATGTGCGACGCATTGCGCTTGATTTAAAAACTTTTTTTTTTGCGAGAAACGCTAACCCGCGTTTAATTACTTATTTGCCATGTAAGATATTTGTGTCTATTTAAAACAGCATTGATTTCCGAACTGCTTCCATCGGTGGATATTTTCATTCATATACGTCTTGATTAGACTGAAAGCTGAGAAATTGATGAAAAGAGACGCAGGATTTAAAAAAAGGTAAGAACGTGTACGAACTCGTTCGATGCGACTGTGAATTTTTCGTGCTGGAGTTGTTCTAACTGACATTAACTTGTCTTCCCAACTTTTGAATGTGTCACATTCTTCCAATTTTCTGTATTTGTAAGCGACAGTGTCTCCTGTGTAACCGGAAGGACGACTGATGAATGTGTATATTCGTTTTTCGTTGTCTTTGTAATGTTGGCAAATCCTATTCGTAAGGAAATTCTGAGCCTTGATGTGCAGATCTATAATAGTATTAATAATTCAAGTTAATTTGAACTCACGACTGTCAGAAAAAAAATGTGGATGCAGATAATCTGGGTAAAATCTTCTTGAAGTACGAAACGTTTTTCTGTGTCTAATCCTTCTCCAAATGATTTTATTAATAGTCCAGTCTAAACTGCAATCAATTATTACGGAGTTTGGGCTACCGAGATGCGCCTGTTGTGTTAGAAGTAGCCAGTTTTCCGGCGCGGGGCCGAGATGGCAAGAGGGACGGTCGGGTCGGCCGTTGAACTTTTTAATTCTTAAACTTTTTACTGGCATCAAAATATTCATTGTCTTTAAATCCTTTCTTGTAAATTCTTTAACAGTCGATTGCCTATAGATAATTTCCCATATTACCCCAAGCACCATTTATATAAGTTTTTGTACAAGTTTAACGTATCATGTATCTGACTCGGCAAACATTATTCTAAATCATACATTTATGTTAAATTATGTAAACATTATTTACTTGAGTTGAGAGCAAGGCAACTGTGATTCTAAAATGATTATTTAAAAACGTTAAAGCAATTTACAAGTAGCATTTGCGGGCGGAAACGTTTAAAATCCCATGACATTTAATTAGTATTAACCACTCCAGTATGCAGATATGCAAAGTGTAAACACATTCATCTATAGATTACTGATAATTAAAATGTATTTTAATTCATGATAGCAATAAATGCTCGGACAAAATTGTCATTTAAATATGTAATTTTAATTGTCCGTGAATGTTTCTAAAGATCTCTGTATAGAACAGTATGAAATCAAAAGAATAATAATGACAAATGAATTGCAAGTGTGTATAATGACAGTAAAATTGCAGCGGCAATTTGTTTTTGCTTTTTTCAGAAAAAAACATTTCCAGGGGGGAACTTGTCAATATTTTGAAACAGATAAGAACTAACTGAAACTGAAAAAACACTAAATAATATTCAGACGTTTTTCTTTGTGGAATGTGCTCTTGGATTAATACTGATACTGATCTTTAAGTAACTTTATACAATCTTGTTATAATAAAGCATTATAACACTAAGTATACAGTTTGAAATCCAATTAATTTTGCAGGAAAGTATTACATATTTCGTTACCAGATTAAAATACAAACCAAAAAAATCAGTTCTGAACATATTGTATTTGAGATGTTTACATTTTTCACGTAATATTACGATTTTTTTTTTCTAAATAGGCGTAACTACTTTAAGACCAGGCCTGTTTAAATGCAGTTTAAAATACGCGTTTATGTCGGGTGAATAAGATTTGTGCAGAACACAAGCGGCACTTTACGCCTGTATTTTTCGGGGTGTTTTTAACTTTTTCTTATGTGTCTTACTGTGTAGTTTTTCGGTTAAGGAAACTTTCTAATCCTATTGTTTTATGTTTAGCGAATTGCCTCGAAGCTTTCTTCGTCGAAATAATACATCTGTGGAAATCGGACTACTGGAGAGACCTTGGGGGGCCCGTGACAGCCTCTAGCATGATGTCATATCTCAAACAGCCCCCGTACGGCATGAACGGGCTGGGGCTGAGCGGAGCTGCTATGGACTTACTTCACCCTTCGGTCGGATATCCAGGTTCGTCCCTAAATCGATGCACGGATGCTGCATTATATATACCGTCCTTTTAAGTAACCAATGAACGTGTAGGCCTACATATATGCACAGGTACACATACGTTTATTGAATTAATATTCTAAATGATACGAATGACGTTAATTTGTGTTTTATATATTTCACGACCCTGACCAGGATAAGCGGTTGGGGTAAAATTTTTAATAGGCCTTTATTAAAGTACCTATTAGAAACGGGCCTGAAGCCCGATTCATTTTAATAACTTATTTTGGCAAATTAATGCCTTTTAATGTATTTATGATGTTTCGTTTTACGGCTTCTAAAAAGTTAAACATAGCATACATTGTTGCGTTTGCATCTCTCAATTATTTCGATATACACAGTATAATAAATTCATAGGTATACGGCCTACTTGTAATTACGACTTCATTTCCGGTAAATTTTGTTAAATTTGAGGCCAACCGTAAAATTTAATTAAACTCGTGTTAAGGGACTAAAATTCTTTTTTTTTTTCGTGTGGCTTTTCCCCCTTTATACATTTTAGCCACTCCACGGAAACAGCGACGGGAGCGAACTACGTTCACTCGCTCGCAACTGGATGTCTTAGAAGCGCTCTTTGCCAAGACGCGCTACCCGGATATTTTCATGAGAGAGGAGGTTGCCTTGAAAATTAATTTGCCGGAATCCAGAGTTCAGGTATTGTGATTTATGACTATGCAGCTGCCAGCAATACTATTAGCATAAAGCTTTAATTACTTTTGGAATGGACTACTCCTTTGCTGCTGTCTGGTGTCGGAAACTTTTTCTTGTGATGTTAACGCCGTTTCACTCCGATTTTAAGCAGTTTGCTCACTTGCCCCCCCTTGTGTCGGCTTTGTGTAAACATGGGGAGGAATTGCAATGGAACTTGAACCCGTTAAAGACGGTAATGAGTCACCGTAGATCATGACGATTTATTTTCATAATAGTTGCGTTTGGTCACATGGGGTTTTCACAAAATATATTTACAAGAGCCTCTTGTTACTGTTCTGGGATTTACAGAGTTGCGTTCCCTGGATTTAAGGTTAAACATCATTCTCTTAGTTTTCACACTGGGGAACATGTGGGTGACTTTTCAGGACCGAAAAATGAGTGACTTTATTCACCCAATTTTATTTTATTTTTTTGGCGAGGGAGGGGGGGCGTGCCCTGGACCCTTAACCGTTAGGAACAAATGCCTAGACTTCACACCACGGTCTTTTCTCTAAAGGTGTCTGAAATGGTTCACCACAAGCAGGGCCACTTCAGCCCAGAGATTGACTCACACTTCTAAAGAGCAACCCAATAGCTTGTTATCTGTGCAGCATTCACAGGGTCTGAAATGCGAACCACGGTGGACGAGGAGGCGCCGGCCTGGACGATGCGGACTGATAACGTACCTCAGATGTATAGCCATGTCGCTAATTTCACAGCAGCTTGCCTTCGCCGCGACGGCGGCTCCCTTCTTTGTCTGAGGGTGTTACTCTGCTCACCCAGGTGTGGTTCAAGAACCGGCGAGCCAAGTGCCGGCAGCAGCAGCAGCAGCAGCAGAGCGGTGGCTCCGGCTCCAAGACCCGGCCCGTCAAGAAGAAGTTGTCGCCCGCCCGCGAGAGCACGGGTTCGGAGAGCAGCGGCCAGTTCAGCCCTCCTGCCGTATCCAGTGCCGGTTCCACGTCTTCCTCCTCTTCATCCAGTTCCACCTCCACCAGCCACAATGGAGGCCTCTGTGGTCCCTCGACCTCAGTCAGCACCCCGATCTCCTCCATCTGGAGTCCGGCCTCCATTACCCCTGGCTCGACTGCCCCGTCTGTGTCCGTCACCGATCCCATAACCCCGGCCAATGCTTCCTGCATGCAGCGCTCCGTGCCAGCATCAGCCGGCTCTTCCTACCCCATGTCATATAACCAAACCGGGGCCTACGGCCAGGGCTACCCCAACCCGTCGGGCTCCTACTTCGGGGGAGTGGACTGTGGTTCGTACCTGGCTCCTATGCACGCTCACCATCATCCCCACCAGCTCAGTCCCATGGCAGCCTCCCCAATGCCGGGTCATCCACACCATCACATCAGCCAGTCCTCAGGACACAGCCACCATCACCACCACCAGGCCTACAGTGGGGCTGGCCTGGCCTTCAACTCCACGGACTGCCTGGATTACAAAGACCAAACGGCATCCTCTTGGAAACTCAACTTCAACACAGCGGACTGCTTGGACTACAAAGACCAGACCTCCTGGAGGTTTCAAGTGTTGTGATTTCTGATCCACTTTCCTCTAAAATATTTTTTTCCCCAAATATGACCCTAATGTTTGAAATGCTTTAGACATTCACACACCTTTGCATTTTAAGCATTTAAATTGACCTATAAAAAGTTCTCCCCACCCCAAAATAAATACAAACTTATTACTAAAGAATCACTTTACATTTCTCACGTGGGGGGGGGGGCACACTGAGTACTTTTTCAAACGCCTTTCTTCAACCAGACCTCGACAGCTTTTTTTTTTTTTTTTTTTTTTTACCTCTTTTGGTCTGCACCACCACCAGACCGCTAAGAATTTATTCTTTGATTCCAGTCAAGTGTTGTACAGATTTTTTTTTTAGGATGGAGAAGATATTTTAGACAGCTGCGCAATGCATCTGAAATGTGTAGATATGTATTTAGGTCAGTTGGATTGACCAGGTTTTGTTGGCAGAACTGTACCTGAAATTAAGAAGATTTTAACCGCACAAATAAATATGAACACATCCTGTTTGACAGAATATGAATCGAAAATTCGTCAGTTCGATGTCGGATTCGGCACTGACGACATCCGTCCGCATTAATCTGTGACTTAAAATGCTCGAAGGCTATGATTATCCCAGGAGCGTCCGTTCAAGTTGCACATCGCTCTGACCCTAGGAAACAAATGCAGAATCAAGTTAAATCCGGATATGGTCGACGGTGGGTTTGGAGAGACGTTTGTAGTCGCAGCACTTGAACTTCCCGTTTCGCCTGGACTGACTCTAAGGGAATATCGACTGGACACGTTTCAAATATGCCCGTAAATTTGAATGTATTTAAGGCAAGCGCCCGTATATTCGTGTCCATACAAATAAAAATCAATTTAACGTACTTTTTTTCAATGGTCTTTGAGTGGATTATTTAAAAATTTCAATTTAAATAATTAATTGGTATTTATGCTTCATTAATACCGAGAATACTAAGTGTTAAGTCAGTTTATAATTACTATTAAATTCGTTATGCTTAACTGACAATTCATAGAATTTGTATTTTACCAAATATGCAATTTTAAAACATGTATTTTTAATTAATGCTCCGACAAACCATCACCCTGTGTAATAATTAGTTCTTGTTTATTTAATTTGTTTTTTTCATTTCGCATTTAGACAGCAGATGCATGCAGGGTGGTTGAATATTAAGATGACTGCAGGGAGATTCCCACGGTCTGTATAGTCGATAAAAGGAAATTATTCAGTTTGACGCTGTATTACTTGCGTTTCGATTATGTATTATTTACAACAGTAAATGGATAAATTATATATAGGTCTATAGGCCAGCTTACTTTGTATCAACTATTTCTAGGCATATTTGTACATCTTGCGGTTTTTATTTATTTTATTTTTTCGAAATGCACTTTTGCTTACGCTAAGTTTTAACTGTGTCTGGCATTTCAATTAAATGCTAATCATACCGTCTTGCCTGATCGGGTAGTCACACCGTACTAGAGCTGCAGTTATCACTATGGTGGACTTCCGCCGAGCTCTTGGCGCGTGCTCAACGAGTTTATCTCAATTAACCCGGCTGAATATTATTACTTTTGATTGGGTAATTAGGTGGGTGGGACCAGGCTAATTGGTCAGATCCAAAGGGACTACATTAGAGCAGCAAATTGCTTTCAGCAAGTTAAAATTATATATAGGCCGTTAAAAAGCGCTAAATTGTCCGTGACAATGTTTAGAATCCTTTTGGATATATTCGGGCTATGTGTGACTAGGTAGTAGACGTAACATCATTTTAGGTTTGAGAGAACTTTATATTAGTGGTCCTATGGGAAGACGCATTACCTTTTATACCAATATTAATTGTTTGATCTGTATGGATAAGTTTTCAAGTAAGAAACACGTCCTCACAGCGGCCAGTCGCTTGAATTTAGATTATGCAAATAGTCGTTTTAAAGATGCGATCCAAGTTGACGCACCACTATAATGTCGGTATTAAATTAATCATGTCAATGTCGTTAAGGAAGCAACTTTCAGAGAATGCATGGAATCGTGTGCTGGGAACTTTGTGTTGTGAAATGGTGTGAAATTGCGTTGTGTTGTGCGTCTTGGGGGGGGGGAATCGGTCATCAGTCTGTTTTATAAAGTAGAAAATTGCTGCTTGCTGTTGTACTAAATCACCACGTAAACAAACAGGAGAACAAATGAAGGCGTGCTGTTTGCCCAACATATGCTGTTCTGGATGCTCATGACAACGTTGCATGGTTTTGTCTGTCGTCGCAGAGGAGGACAAATGCGCGGGATTTCAATTAACACCGGCCCGTGCTATTTGTATTGTATGTTAATTATTATGTGGCACCTGAATAAACAAGGCTGACTAAACAGACCTGTCCGCGGGGACACAGGAACTGTTTGCACTGCTGCGGTTCTTGATAGTACCCACTGGGCAAAGTCAGCGGGCTCCTGCCGCTCTCAGGCGCTTCACAAACACGGCCGGATTTGGTAAATTTGCATCAAACTGGGTGGACCAATATGGAAAATGTATTAAGGAATCCCGTGGCCGATGGTGATCGCGTCCTCACAAAGAGCACCTGTCCGACGCCCGCTGTTATTTCTGCAGAGATGAATAAGGATTACCCCCATCTGACAACAGGGATTCACGTAAATGCAATTTTCAATCAGCAAAGGACGCTAAAATACTCCCTTTGAATGATTCACGCTGTAGGCCTATACTTTCCACAATAAAACGGCAGTTGGTCTTGTGCGCGATCTCAACACCGCTATCTCGTAAGTAAAGTTAAAACTAATTACTCTGCAAGTCTGAATGCGATCAGTTTTGGTTCGTACAGCACTAACCTGTGGCAATGGTTGTTTCCATCTGGCTCCTTAACCTAATGCTGGATTTACCTTATTTTAAATGGCGTTGTAATTGCTTGTTAAAGGTTTGAAAATGTTTCGAATTCATTGTTACAGAGGGGATGTCTGAGTTAAGGCAGTATGCTGAACGTGAAGCTGGGTCCACTCCACTTACTCCTATTACTAAATGTATCCCGGAGCACACCTGACGGCATGAAAAATACTTATTTGTATCTCAGATTGTGGTCGTACAGACGTGCATTTTATTTTAGAAACATTTTGAAAGTAAAAAAGGTGGAGACGTCACTTCCACTAATTGTTGCCTGCAATTCTGCATGCCATCACGCTTTCAACCATCATATAGGCTGTGTGAAGCTTGAGGCGGTTGTCGTTCAATTTTAAGATGATTGCTGTACTTTGCAGGTTGGTATTTTGGCAATGGATTTGCTAATGAAAACCTTTTCGGTCTAGGCCGCTCTGAAGATCTGTCGTGGACCTGTTCCCTGCGTTTGTTTCTATTATAATCTAGCCCAAACTTTGTAGCTATATATATATACATGTATGTATGATTGTGTGTGTATATGTGTGTGTATATATATATATGTAATGAGAGAGAGTTCTCCCGGTATCAGCAGTGCATATAGTTCTGGCCACTACACATCTTTTAAAATAAGCAGAGGTGTATAATTAAAACCGCATCAAAACAAATGTGGTTAGTATCCCTAGAAGCGTTACACAAAATATTCAGCTGCTGCATAATCACGTAAATACGTATCCGTTACGCAGACATCTTACCCCTCCCGGAAGTTGTGGGAGTTTCTCTCATATTGACAGCAGGTCCCTGTGACTACCGAACATGTGACACTTAACGATAATGCGACACCTACCGAAAATTTTGCTTCCGCTATTACCCATGCGCGCCATCTCCACGCATGCGTACACTAGACCGCATATTCCAGTACTGTTTTAAATGCGCTATCTTCATCCGATACCCCGCCCCCAGGCAAAAGATTTAGGTGGTGGTATTTTTTTTGATACCGTTATACCGCTATTATTCCGCGGTAGGTGGTATTTTAAAAGTCATTCGTATTCTGCTAAATGCCGATTTAGGGTGTAGGATGTAGATTGAGGGGACCCTCATCTACATCCCTGTAATTAGTGTCAGAGGACTAAGGAGGGATCTGTAGTTACGCGCCATTTCTCATTATGATATAAGAATAACAAATGTGTAAACTAACACTACATCACCCTTAATAGTTACTAATATGTACATCTAATGTAGATAGAATGAAATATGGTTACAAGGGATTTTTCGTTTTCACCCATAGTCCAGCCCCTGAAAGTTTGAATGATCTAGCATTTTGCTTAAGACGTTTAGAGACGACCGATTTACAATAACGCTTGTCAGTTCAAATGCACGGCGAAGGTGCTTCCTCTAGTGTTATCGAAAGTACTTTGTTTCTTCAGTTAACTCTTGGATAGTGCTTTACATGTGTAGAGGTTGCTGAGATGCTGACCAAAAACAAGTTTTTAGTACTGTTGACCATTTTATCTAGCCTGTACTGTGCTGGAGACATGCAAAGTGGGCGTTATCCAGTTTAGTGTCCGTTCACCTATAATCATGTAATTATTTATGAGAGTGTTAAGACAGTAACGGTGCGTTTTAGGTGTCCAGATTGGCGTGAGCGTTGGTGATCAGCGGAAGAGCGCTGAAAGAATGTGATAATGACTGCAGGCAGCCAGCTTCTTGAACAAACTGGTGTGACGGGCCCAACTGGAAGATTGATGTTTTTCTGAATTCTGGGTTCCGGGCAAAATGTCTGCATTTCTGAATGCACTTTTATCTTAGTTCACCACTGGATTTTTTTTTTCCTTATTCCATTCTTATTTCCTATTGCAATTAAGCTGAATTGCTGTCACTTAAGGGAAGAAGGTTGTTCTCTTTCAAAGTAAACACGTGTAATTGAAACACTGCGGGTCTCTGATAATGACACTAGGTCCTTCACACTGGGTGCGCAGTGAAAAGAACGTTTTACTTTTTTTCTTTAGTACTTGAATGAGTAAACTCTGATATACCCTGGGCTGGATAGATGATCTTAAACTCTTATTTCTAAAACTGGCTCTTAACGTGGCAGAGATGACAAACTGTGAGTTTAACTCAGGCCCCCACCACTGAGAGGGAGATGGCGAGCAACAACACACCCTTGCCAGCATGTCACCCACCCAGGACATGAATGTACCAATTTGAAAAAGCTGTAGGTTTATACAGTAGGGGCAAAAAAATGGCACCTTCAAAGAGATTTCTGCATTGTGTAAAGCTTACTATGGCTAATACAACAAAATTCTGTATTGCGTTCACTACAAGACGTGTGACTAAGTTGCAAAGACTGCTCCATCCATCTTCTGTAACTACGATTCAGGGTTGCAGGGAGTCAGGAGCAGAAGATGGGAAACAACTATAGGTACACCTATAGGGGCAGTTTGGTAAGTCCAGAGGAAAGCCCACAACCACTTGGGGAGAACATGCAAACTCCACCGAGATTCGAACCCTGGTCCTAGAGGTATGAGGCAATAATGCTAACCACCACACAACCCCCTGGCAACCCACCTATTTATCGAAATATGTTTCTAACATGCCCATTTATAACTACAAGCAATTAAGCTTTAACATGGCATGAGGTTTAATTGTCCATTTACATCAGTCTTATAAATATTTATGTAACACATGGCTAATAGGAGATGTATTCTGCTCCTCTTACAAACTGTATCCTCCACCCCTCTACTCCTAGGGCCATGATTCGAAATTTGTATGCAGGAAATCTTTTCAGTGCCTGGAACAAAATTAAAGGGAAGGATGAGCTAGGAATAGGTTGGACCAATATCCATGCAGAGAGGCGTTTGATAATGACTGTGCCTCTCCTCTGAAGTCTGACTGCAGCACGGCTGCAACGTTTTTAAAATCACGGTAAATATCAAAGCATGTATTGTAGAATTAATTTTTAAAAATGGCCTCTAATGAACACATCAGTAAGGGAGCAGAAAGTATTTTTTTAAAAAAAATCGGTAAATATGAAAGACAAAGCCGATTGAGGGAGCTAATTGTGTCAGGTTTTTTTTTTTTTTTTAATTTTGAAGGTGGAGCAAAAATCCTTCATGATCTCCTGTCCATTTCCAGCATCGCTAGTTGTATATTTTATATGGAAATCCTCTTAGAATGCAAAGTAAATAGATTATGATACTGCCGGGGATTAAGGATCGCTGGATGCTGTCAGATTAATTCCGTGTACAGACCGTCAGCAGTCCTGACGCCGCCGATCGCAAGCGCGGCGCCGCTACTTAAAACCCGGGTGTAGATTTCGCTCATGAATAAGGAACATGTCTAATGTTTGAGAAACGGGAAGAGAAAAATCCAAAAAACAGCATAGCTGTTCATTCACCGACAGCCCATCCTAGATGGTCTCTGCACTTGGGCCTATTAGCTAAACGGCATTCCTACACAGATTTAATTTAAAACATAAATGTATTCAGTTGTTTTTGTACATACACCTGTACCTTGACTTGCGCTAATCCCTGGCAACAGGTGAATGGTTTTAGCGCATAGCATGTGTTTGCATTACAGCAGCTAACACACGGGCACAGTTAGAGAAGTGAAAATACTTTTATTATAAAAATATACATTATAAAACATGAGATTAAACTTTTGACTGGTAATAAAAGCATTATTCAGTTCCACATCCGGGGTTGCATCTGACCGCCTTCCCTATGATGGTTAAACTGGTGCAGTGTGGGCCAGAACGGCTGCTGAGAACAGATTCTTTTTATGTTCTTCACACTAAACCAAAATGAACAATTTTCAGGGACCCCATTTGTCCAGTCACCTGAAAATAAAACAAAATGAAAAAATAACCGACATCACATTAAATACAAAAAAATGTGAAATATACAGATGTGTAAAATGTAAATTGTAAGCGACTTGAGGGTAGGTTTGAAAGACCTGTTTTCTCACCTGATCTTCACCTTCGACAGGGTTCATTTCTACAAAAAAAAATAACATTAAAAATAGGTTAAAAGTTGGCAAATGAAAATGTGGAGTGTGCACCGCTAACCCTAACAGACGGCTTTTGAGAGAGGTGCAGCTCAGATCTGCTAGATAAACTGTTATCACAGGTCTTGGGAACTTGCAGAACATGAGAATCTGCTCAGGGCTGTAAGCCCCCCCCCCCCTCGGAGAATCCCGGATCCTTTCTCCCATTTGAATTTGGTGTCAGATCAGCTGCATCTTTCCAATCCATGTCTAAAGAGTCTGGGAATGCCTGGTTGTTTGGGGACAGGCTACGTTAAGATGGAAGAGGGAAGTTTTGGGATTGTTTCCGTTTATAGCAATGGATGCAAGTTGAAATCCAGTTGCGCAATCCAGCAAGAGCACGGAACCAAGCCAGAGTGAAACGTGCATCATCGTGGAGAAAGTACGCAAAAATAAGGAAGAAACCATTGGCTAAGACCTCAGCTGAATCTTCAGATGTTCAATGTATTTAAATGTAAACAACTGCCACTCAACTGAGGAATTTTTGAAAGGCTGACTTAATTCTGAGAGACTTAAAAAAAAAAAAAAAAAAAAGATTCTGGGTTAGGTAAATATAGAAACTGCTACCCATATTCCGGAAATAATCCAGCATCCAGATTGCTGAGCTTTGTGCAACCGAGACAATCGGTGAATCGCATGAGAGTCCTTTTGGAATTTAAATTTGACAAAGTGGGAACGTCTGAAAGACCTGATGCCCCTCAGATGTGAGAAGTGATACTGAGACTAACAGAAGATAAAACTGTCACCGGCAAAGTTCAGGACCTGCTTTCGGAGAACTGTCATGAAGTACTTTTTGTTTAAGCAAAGTTATAAAAGTTGTTTTGTGAATGTGAATAGAACTTGGGCAAGCATAGACCTTCAGAGACACAGGTCTTCAACAAGCTGCATTCTTTATCATTGTATAAATATTACAGTATTGACCATTTTTTGTAGCACTTTACTAAGTTACTGGGCCCTTCTTGACGCCATGGCTCAGCAATCTTGTAACTGAACCGTAGGTTGGTCAGTGAAATGCTGAGAAACATTTTCTGCATCCCATCAACCAGTGTATGTTGTATATCTCTTGCATTTGCCAACATCTGGGTGAATAATCACTTGGAATTCTTAGGTTTGTTTTATGCTGGAGCGCATGACCTGCCAATCCTAAATTTCTCCTTGACCTATGGAGGCCCGGCGATGGTTACTCACCCGCTTGTGTCTGGGGCCCGAGTCGGTCTCCTGTGGTGGTCCCTGACAATGCACCCGTCTGAGCTCGGCCTCCCGGCACACTGGAGCCAGGAGAAAAGGAGCATGGGGTTTCATAAACTGCCTTAACCCACAGAGATGGCCAGTGGGAGCAGTCACTGTGTCTATCATTGGAAGGTTGCTGGTTCAAATCCCAGGGTCACCCCTATGATTGATTTCACCACTGGGCTGTGAGAGGAGCGATTAACCCCCCTGTCGGAACCCACTTGCTTTGGATAAAAGCATCGGTTAAATGAAAATGTAGATGTTACCACTGGTGAAGTCCTGTGAGGTTCTACCGCTCGATGGGATCGTAAGGTTCTTACCCACCGGTACCGTACTTCTGTAATTCGGTATTCACGCCAAAGTACAGGTGTGTAAAGAGATACAGGAAACCGGCTTTGCCGGCGAGCTGTTGCCAGCGGGTTCCATGTCTGTCCTCCAGCGAAATAGACACATCAAGCGATTCTCCGAGCCACAGTAACACAGCCGATGCCCGGGGGGGGGGGGGGGGAGAGAATCCCCCACGGGCTACGACAGACGGCACAAAACCGATTTTCCTCCCTTCCCTGGTGCCGCGCTGACCTAGCGTTGAGTTTAGAACCCCCTCCGATTCGCCTCCACCCGAATCTCGCTAAGCCTCACTAGCTTTCCATAAGCGACAATGAAACTTCATCTGAGACCAGATTAGATTGCTTGAGGAAAAACAAAAACTAACGAGAGACGGGGGTGGGTGGATGGGCAGGGGGAGGGGGGCAAAGGGGAGCTCTTTTTTTCCTTTCAGGCGCCATTATCTCCTCTAAAGCATCTTGATCAGCTTTCTCCCGCTCGGCGCTGGCATGGCTGTGGCCGGCTATGGCGGGGCTTTGGGTGCCAAATTGCCGTAACCCTCTTACTCTGTGTTCTAAAAGGAGCTTAAGTTGGTCCATCTTTTTTGGGCTGCGCCTGTTTAAATTGGCCAGTGCAGGGGATGGAGGATTTAGGGGCAGACAGGCGGGGTAGCTGAGTAGTGGGGGGGCTTAAAAGAACATGTGGCTACCCTGTAGTCAGCAGCTATACTGTCACCAACCATGAAACGCCTACAAGGGTGAAATGCTGAGAGCCAGTCTGCAGTAATACACAGAGATCCACATTAGGCCAAATGAGTTGGGGGTAAAACTATTAGTATCCTTCCTAAAAAACATGGAAGTAGGAAAAAGCCCAGAACAGCACATCTGTGTTGGAAATGGCCTTTAGACTGTCATATAACAGTTATACTAAAAGTAATGACTGATCTCAGATCAGTTTCTTTCCTGAAAACACACATCAGATGTTCCACTCCTGACACCCGCGGGGAAGTATCAGCGCACAGACTGGGCCCGACGGCCTGCTCACCGGACAGGCACGCCTTCTTGACAGTGCGGCCTTGGTAGGACTCGACTCCTGTCATTTCCCATTGACGGAGGCTTCCGCTTCGCTGCCTTGTCTCTGGGTTGCTCCGTCATGCTGTCAGTCACAGAAGGGTCACGCCCATGGCTCCCTGTTCCTTGCAAATACAGCTCCTCCCCTGGCAACACAAACAAATTCAGCACAAAAAAACCCCCAGAACTTCCAGGCACTTCGTCTGGGATCAATAGGAGCCCCTTGTGGGATCAAAGGAATCCGGAATGCCTCGCTGGTTCCTGGTCGAGAAGCTGAGGACCACCTCTCTAAAGCATTGGAGTCAATAGGCTTTTCAGACCATAAGAGGTGGGATAAGGTGGGGGTAGGGGTGGAGAGAGACTGTCAGAGCACAAATGTGAAGCGCTCGATGAAGACCAAAGAACTCCACACTCGGTATGGAGGTCCCTCACCAGTAAAACATAGCAGGTTCCCCTCACTGCTCCCAAATGAGCTTCCACAACTTACACCAGCTCTTCCCCACTCACCTTCTCCAGTCAACCCAAATCACTTCTCCATCCTATAACAATTTGCCTGCATTTTGCAGTAAATTCATGCCAGATTCACATTCCTCTGACCACAAGGGGCACTAGGAGCTAAAAAGTGAGAGTCTCAGAGTCCAAGGTAACCATATAGAGCGTGATCCCTGCCACAGGTTTCATTGTTCTCCTACCTGGACCTGTGGTTGCAAAGTCTGCATCGATCTGGTTGGCTTTCTTCATTGCCACCTCAGCCAGCACCAGCTCCCCCTTATCTTGAGCCATGTAATGGATGTCCTTTGAGGGTAAAGCAAAATAAGAGCTTAATCTAAAATGAATCTGGACTCCAATGACAATTGTCCATTTACCGGTTGTCAAGTTTGTGGCAGGAGGTGGAAGGAAAGTGATCCCGTTAGAAGCGAACATCAGGCTTCCATGGATGAAACGTGCTGCGGCTTCTTAAATGAATCACGCTGTCGTCAACCGATAGGAAAGTCCAGAACCCTACCAAAATTTGGACACAGTCTGTCACAGTTTTACTTCAAGCCCTGTACCTCTGCGCACACACACACACACACATACACACACACACCTTTATCGCCGAAGGAAACCAGAATGCCAAGAGGAAACTTGCTCCGTCTCTACAAACGGGTATCTCGGGGCATCAACCAATCCCCAAAATTTGGTGTTTGGCCACACAGTTACAGTTCATGACTATAATATTCCTCCAGTAAGTAAGCTGGTCAGAATTAGCAATGTGATCATAATCATCGGAATATGATTCCTCTTGTGTAAATAACGTCTCGACCTGGGGGGAGGGGGCTGCAACATTTTTTTGGCAATTCGATGACACCGCGGTGATCACCGTTTCAGCACACCCCCTGTACAGGGTCCCTGAGGCAAAGCTTGTTTGTTTGCTCTGATCTCACCCACTGTCCAAGATTGGCTGACATAAATGTGATGCCAGGGGGTTGGTCAGCAGGACTAATTATGCAGTTACCAGCATGCTTTGCAGCGCACCATGTACATCTTTAAATATAGTATGTATTATATAAATTTACAAACTTCCTTTTTTAAAGAGGAGCCATATCCATTATTAAAGTGACTCACTCACTTGTCCCAATCCGTTTAATTGTGCTCTCTACGTGAGTCTGCTGCACCGAAAACATTTTAAAGCCCCCAGGCTTGTGGCGCGGCAGAGTACAAAGTGGCGGCATCGTTTTAAGTTTGCAACCGATTGTTCGTGCCGACGCGTTCGATTTTATTTTGTGCAGATGTCATTTGAAGTACCCGGCCACCTTTAGTTTGGTTGGCCAGCCTGCATCACTCGATTCTGCTCAGCGAAACCTTATAAACGCAGATATATATACAACTACCCAAAACCCCATAAGACGTCTCCCTACAACGCCAATTGGACTAAACACACAACCACGTCTGCTGAATCACTCATGAGTAGAGTCTTCCAAGCATGATCAGGCGAGCAAAACACACCAAAGAGTTGGATCCCGTCTCACATTATACCTGCAGGACTCCACCCGTCAACAGGGTATGACTCTTGTTTTGGCCTGTCAGCCGGTAACACTCCGGTCTAATCCAACGAGACAGCCTTGGTGCACCGCGACGACGGGCCTGGTGCCTGACCGCCCGAGGAGGGAAAGGTGGGGTACGAGAGTCGTTAACAAACAAAGCCGTCACACAATGCAGACACTGACAGCTGACGGGTGACCTAATTGGGTACGTCATCCTCCAACTATCGAAGGGTAATTGGAGCTGGAGAATGCAGTCTAAAAAAAAAATATCCAAAAATACTCAAGCATGTGCCAACGCCCCCCTCACACAAAGTGTATTTCAGCTAACAAAGACCTTCTAATGTCACTTTAATTGTTTCTTTTACAACAATTGAATTCCTCGGGGCTGCAAGTTGGATAGCCCATGACCGTAAGAGATGCTGTTGATGGAACAAGGAGACCTACTTGGAGACTAGACCTCTGTGTGTATCTGCCCATGTGCCAAAGGCTGTTCCATCTCACTTCTGTGGCTCATTGAAGGAGACGTTGGATGAAAGGTTCTGGTGTCTGTCTTGGACCCACTGTCCTCTTTAGCGTCTCGAAAGCAGCACATAGGCACATTCATGATTTCTTACTTCCTTGAAATGTACGAGTCACCAACCCCACCCCCCAACTTCAAGATTCCCCCCACCTACTCGATCTTCCCCACGGCGGAACCCGTTGGTGCAGAATGAGCCGGAAACTTTGGATCTGATTACAGGAGGGCATGTGGGGCAGGAATGAGGGGAACATCAGCACGGCACACACACCAGACGGGGCTCAGCAGACCCCGAGGCACAGGAAGGAGAGGAAGGGAACAGCCCCGAGCTCTGACACTGGAGCCACGACTGGGACTGTTTCCAGCTCATTCCCATCAGCCAGTGAAACATTGAGCGATGCTGAAGGTGCTAAACGCAATTCGATTACGTTCTAATGCTAAAAAAAGACACCGAGGCTGCAATGATTTTCGTCGGACAGACTATAAAAATATAGGGCAGCCCTACTGCTGCTCAGCACCTCAGGGGTTGGTTGGGGGGTGACATGTGGCCCAGGGCATCCCCTACTTAGTGTTTCCTGCACTGGAAGATGAGTGAATAGATAACACACATGGTAGATACTTGCCATGAAAAGGTCTCTGGCACCGATGTCTACCGCCAGCAGAAAAGCTTTCTCAAATCGCTGGTACCTGGAGGGGGAGTTTATACACCGAATCAGACGAACGACAGACTAAGAATTCAAAGTACGTCTACAGAGGAGACCCATGTAAAAGTTGCAGCAAGGAACCCGTCTTAGGAATCTCTAGGTTGACCGAGTTTCAAGAGGCGAGTCATAGAGGTACCATGATGCAGAGGACAGAGTGAAGGGCTTTGTGAAAGACAACACAGAAGTGTCGCGTGCACTCGCAGGCCGAAGGCTTCCGAGTCAGAATGCGTATCACAGACAGGGAGTATGACTCCGCCACCCCCTCTGCAAACTCGTCCATCAATGCTGGACCAAAAGAATGCGGTTTTTGCTTCATGTCAGCAAAGGCTACGAAGTTGGGCGATAAGACGGCGTCTTGAACTCATCGCAGGAGGAACCCAGCCTCTTATATCCCAGTGCCGTGCTACCCCACAGAACAGCAGGGAAGGACCGTGAGAACCTGAGGATAGTGCCACCTTCAGAAGGAAGCTTTGAAGCCATTTTTATTATTCTTTTTATTATTGTCTAGTTACTGAAATATTTTACCTAGTCCAGCCCTGACCTGTTTACAGATGTTTTTTCTTTTGTCCTGCCCTTGGGAGTCTGATATTAACCTCACAGGATGCAGTGGATGCGGAAGACCACCAGGGGGCACTCACCGGAGCAGGTGGTGAAAGAATCTGCGGGCATACTTGCAGATGGAGTCCCGGTACTCCAGGATCACCATGTCCGACAGAGGCGGGGACGCCGCGTAGAACATGCCTAGAGTAGCCTCTAATTGAGCTAAAGACCAAAAAAAAAAAGACAGACAGGAATATCATCAATAGGTCAAGGGGTAAGCAGACCAGCATCTGAAGCTGAATCAGAGAAATATGTCTGAGCCCAGCTCAGAAATGACAGGGAGGCCACATCGAGGAGAGACCCAAGGCCTGCATTTACTGCAGACGTGTGAAGCCCTGAGATCCTCACCCTCGGTATGTGCATTGAGCTCCAGCCTGAACAGGTGGTCCAAGATGTTGGTCAGCACTCTGTAGCATTCCCCTCCCATGATGCTCCAGTCCATGGTCCCCAGCAGGCCTATAGCCTCCTCCACCTGCCCGCAGCGGAGCCTCTGCTGAATCACCTCTGCTGGCCCCAGCTGGCCACCGGTCAGGGCTCCTGGAAGGTGGACACAACATCGGACGCATCAGCCATGCAGACGGATAGGATCTGCAGCTGCGCAGCTGCAGCGCGGCATGACTTGAAATCTCATACCACATCCCTCAATCCTGCGGCAATTAGCATATTAGCATTAGCAAATCGGCACATTGTCACAGCCCTAAGTCGCCCAGGCGAAGAGACGTGGGAGGGTTTCTCATTGGGGACAGTCGGTCCAAATCTAAAATTGATTTAAAATGGAGGCAAACTGAAGTAGGAGCGTTGGGGGGGGTCATACATCGGCCATTGAAAAATGACAATGCGGTGGTTATCAGCCAGGTCTGGGGGGGCCACAAAGGGTCCAGTGATGCCGGTCAATCATCATGCTGAGCTCCCGAGTCTTTCGTCAGTGTCTGCCCTCGGATTAAACCCCCTCCCCTCCAGGGGACTAACAAAGAGGAGCATGGGAAAGGGGGGATTAACCCACTGGACTTCTCTCAGGACCCAAGTAGGTGACCCAAGCGGAGCCCCGTCCCCAAGCGGAGCCCCGTCCCCAAGCCATCCCTGCCTGATGAGCAGATGCACAGTATCTGCCGAAACTCTGACTCACTCACTTCGCTGTCTGAGGATACTGAACAATTATCATGTCATTAAATAAAACCGTTCTACTCAAAAGCGGAGGTGGATGTAGACAGACTGAAATCAGGTCTGATGTTTATTGTTGTCACGGCATCCAGCCTAATAACTGCAAATCTTGTGAGGTGGTGGGGGGGTCCTCACCCAGCTTGAAGTGTAGCACTCCCAGGGGGCCCCCGTGAAAGCCGAGGCCCAGCAGGTCGCACACCTGGGTGACGTCGGCCCCGGGGGTAGCGGGTAGCGTGGGCGTGGCCCACTGAAGGCCCACCAGCCCCCCTGAGGCCTTCATGTGTCGAGACAGGCAGAGGGAGGGGCCAGCGGGTGGTGGCAGGTCTTCTGTGAGCAGCCGCAAGCCCACGGGTGCCAGGGTGGCGTCGAAGCACTGCAGCTCCCCCTGGGGGCTGGCGATGGCCACCAAGGCACCTGCAGGGTGCCAGGCCGCCAGTGCGGGCAGAATGGGTGTGCGGGCAGAGGCGCGGGCATCGCGCCGGGCGTTCCACAGCACCAGGGACGAGTCGGACAGGCCCAGCAGCAGCGAGTCCTCCGCCGGATGGCGGCACCAGCAGGTGGGGGGTGCAGATATGGACACGCGGTCCGTCGACAGGCACTGGGGGTGCCCGCGTGCGCACTCGAACCTGCAGCCGAGCACTGCCCCGCCTCCTCCTGCCGCCAGCTCCAGCGTGAGGATGTGGTATGGCTGTCGAAGGCTGAAGCAGCAGTCCAGCGGGTTGCCCTCGGTCCGCACGCAGCTCAGAACCTGCAGAACCACGGTTCAGGCCTCATAAGGAACAGGTCTGTAATGACATCACCATGGTAAAAGCTCATAAGGGGAAACCACACAGCCTGTACCCCTCAGTCCAGTCCTTGAGGAGCCCCAGATAGTCCATATTTTCACTCCCTCCCAAGCTTGTAACACAGATGCCCCAGTTATTCGGTGTTTATGATTGGCTGGTGAAAAACATTTCAGTGGTACTTTCACCGGAGCAAAAGTATCTTTAACAAATATGGGAAATATCCTTGCAAATATGAAGCAGAGTATAATCTGCTTTGGAGAGTGAGGAAGTTCAGGTCCGATTCAGGGCCAGGATGAGCCAAGGACGATGTCAGCAGCCCTGACGACAGAGATGCCAGAGAACGAGGTCCGCGACTGTCTCAACTGCACTGACTCCAGAAGGGACCCAGTCCACAAACACATGCTTGTGAGAATAGGAGGACTCTCCCTATCTGACAACACATGTGGTTGGACCCCTGTGATGACCACGGCACATTTCGCTGCCCGGACACAACTGCAGATCACAGTCCGTGAACCCCCCCCCTCAAGTTTGTCAGCGGGTGCCAGAGGAAAAGGTATTAAGCGGGTTGCCTGTCTGTTTGCAGGCAAGATGATTTCTTCTCCCATAATCCCCTGGGCTGATCCCTGGGGGAAGCAGCAGGAGCTGTCCCCAGGGATTATGGGAAATGGGAAAGAAAAGCCTTGTGGAAGGAAGAGTAGGGGGGGGGGCAAATGAAGTGCTGACAGAGCACAGAAGGGACCCTGGGACAGCAGGCCAGCGTGTACAGTGGCCGCCCAGTGTAGGTGCGCCTGCCACAGGCCACAGCTCTGAAGTGGCCCAAGTTCAACTGGATCCCACACTGGGTCCGGTGAGGCTGGCTCCATCTCCATGTTAAAAAAAAAACTCCATCTTTAAGTTATCAAACTTGTGGTTAGTCGCTCTGTCTCAGGGTATACTTAGGTCTGTAACTGGGTCAGAATAGATGTTTTTTTAGGGTGGGAAGCATAAGAGGAACCATAATTCATACAGAGGGGCCAACTTTATCAATTGCCAATGATATGTTTTGAAATCGGTGAGTAATAGGAGAAATGGGCCAATCAGCTTTTGACCCCGCCCATGCATATGTCCAGTAAGGGGACAGCTATAATTCTGCTGCCAGCAGCCTTGCGTCGCGGCTCCCGCGTTCGTGATTATCGCCCGGTTTGGCGTGACAGCCTGACAGCCACCAGATGAGGATAATCTTTGGCTACCCGGGGGCGCAGCGTATATAAGCAGAAAGTGATTAGTGCGCCAAAGTCAGTAGAAACAAACCCCCCCCCCCCACTACAAAACATGGAATCTGGCTCTGCGGCCGAAACCATTTTAATACAGCCTGTCGAATGTCGCGCCCAGCCAAGGGGCGCCCACAAGCACCAGACTACCCAAGTCTGCTACTTGTACTTGGCTAACGGCGGTGGGG